>SKCR01039583.1:0-113474 GCA_019454045.1 Zanthoxylum bungeanum | reverse complement strand
TTTTCGGTTAGTCTATATCATAACATACATGACATGAGCATATTTGACATTGATTCAACAAAGACAAATGCATTTAATCTTGGTACATGTGAAAACCCCAAGGAAATTTTAATTGCAAGTGAGGTTACCTCTGAGGAGCGGAAAGAATTAGAGAGAATATTAATAAAATATGCAAAAGTATTCGCCTAGTCCTATGAAGACATGCCAGGAGTGGATATGAGTATTGCCCAGCACACAATACCGACTTATCCGAACATGAGACCAGTAAAATAGAAGCTCCGAAGAATGAGGCCAGAGTGGGCCGAAAAGGTTAGGGAATAAGTCAGGAAGCAGATAGATGTGGGGTTCTTAGAGGTAGTAAAGTACCCCGAGTGGTTAGCCAATATTGTGCTGGTACCGAAGAAAGATGGAAAAGTCAGAATGTGCGTGGATTATAGGGACTTCAACAAGGCTTGCCCAGAAGATGATTTTCCCCCACCTCATATAGACGTGTTGGTTGATAGCGCGACTTTATCTGCTATGTACTCATTCGCAGATGGATTCTCAGGATATAATCAGGTCCGCATGGCCAAAGAAGACAAGCATAAGACTGCCTTCGTCACTGAGTGGGGTACAAATTGTTACAAGGTGATGCCGTTTGGACTTAAGAATACGGGAGCCACTTATCAACGAATGGCCACTACATTGTTCCATGACTTGATACATAAGGAGATTGGGGTATCGTGGATGACATGATGGTTAAATCAGAGACGAGGGCCGGACATGTAGAAGCACTGGAGAAATTTCTTCAAAGAGTCGATAAGTACAACCTCCGACACAACCCCAAGAAGTGTGTGTTTGGGGTAACATCAGGAAAGTTGTTAGGACATATAGTAGGAATATGTGGAATAGAAGTGGACCCTGAAAAGATCAAGGTAATTACCGAGATGCCCGCACCAAAGACAGAAAATGATGTTAGAGATTTTCTTGGGAAAATCCAGTATATCATTCGATTCATTGCCAAGTTAACATTAGTATGTGAGGCCATCTTCAAGCTATTGAGGAAGGACCAGCCTATGGAAATGGGCAATGTCAAGAATCTTTTCACAAAATCAAAGAATACTTGGTTAAACTGCCCGTCTTGAAACCCCTAAGGCCGGGCAAACCCTTGGTGCTGTATTTGGCCATAGAACCTGAAGCGCTGGAGGCGATGATGGTACATGCAGATGAGACAGGGGTGGAACAAGCAATCTACTACCTTAGTAAAAAGTTGCTTCCGTATGAAGCCCACTGATGAGTGGTAATTATATCACTATTTCCCACTCTCTCAGATAATATTTTCTTATAAGAGTAGTATTCCAGTTCGCGGGTTGATATGTGTGATCAGTGCTTGAAATTGTGGCCGCAACGGAAGAATCATGTGAGATTCTTGGGTTAGCACGATTCATGACACTATCAACATCATACCTTTGACTATATGGGTAGACACTTTCCATACTCTAGGTCAATGGTGGGGATACAGTGAGGCGAGAGGACCGTATCATATGTAAATCACATACAGAATGGGTATATATTCTTTCCTTCTCATTTGGGGGCCTTGGCATGTTGCTAGATGTCAACCTTGGTCATTAAAATCAAACGACCATCTGATCGGAGGATAATTTATGTTCGATTAAATTATCACGATTCATTTCATGTCCAACTTGAGGGGAACCCAAAAGGTCACACATAACAAAGTCGAAATCAATGGTTAACAGTGCACAGTACAAATTTAATAGCATATATGATTGCTGTAGGAATTGTTCATAAATGGTTCAACGTGTTTAATTATTGAACAGATCATTTATGAGGTTCCAAAGTGGCTTAGGGATTGGTGAATGACGATAGGGGCACTTTGGGAATTAGAATAAATAAATAAATAAAACAGAATAGTAATGTGAATAGTAAATTTTTTTATTTGTTTTATTTTTGAATTCCAATTCGGCCCAAACTCTTATTTGGTTTTATAATCTCATTAAACCACTAAATTAAGATCCAATGGCTAAGATTAAATTAGCTTTTATCCCACATCGGATTCTTAATTAATTTTGTTGTCTTTGGAGCACCTATATAAACCCAAAGAATTTTCATAATTTTTGCACCAAACCTTTCATATCTTAGGGTTATATAAGTGAGCAACTCTAAAGTTTAAGAGTAAGCCACTGATTTTGAGGATCTTAAGTCTAATTGACTAGAGGAACCTCGAGTTAAAAGTTTTGAGGTATTTGCCTAGGCTAGCACCAAGGGCAAAATACCCGTGCACTCAAGGCGTAGTCTTGCCATTGAGTTTTGGCTTTGGTGTGTGCACCTTTGGAGGCCACACACTTGGGTGGCTCTTTGGAACGTGGAAGAGCTTGCTGAGTTCGAGAAAAGCTTGTAGATTGGAGGGAGGACTGGAGGAGTCTTCGGTTCAAGTAAGTCTTTTTCTTTCTTTATTTTAATTAGAGTTCTTATGATAGTTAGCATGTTTAGGTTTATGTTCTTTGCATGTTTTATGAGTTTTTTATGCTTAGAATATAAAGTAACATGCCTAGGCTTGTAGAATAATCAAAACAAATGGGTATTGGGGAAAGGGATAGCGGCATCATAATTTCTTCTTGATTTTCCGTTGCGCACTCAGGGCGCTTCCCAACAGTTGTATCAGCGCGCCGTTTTGTTTTGAGTAGTTCTCTCTCATTTGAACTCGAAATTGGGTGTGTAAAAGCTCGTTGGAAAGTTAACACTCTGAAATTAATTTTAGGCACAAGTTTTGCATGATTTGGTTAAGATTTGAATTGTGAAATTGCATTTAAAGTTCACACATCTGTAAAAAAATGTGAATAGTAAATTTATTTGATTAAAATAAAATGCAATATCATAATTAAATATTAATCAAAGTTATTTAATGCCTAAAATAATTCCAACTATTAAAACTCATATCTTGATGATTCTATGTATGATTAGAATTGGCATGATTATTTTAGGGTGCAAGCATCTAGAGACTTTCTAAGGAAATAGAGAGTGTATTGCTTATCCCTTAGCTAAGTAATTATTCCGTGATGAACTTAGAGATTTATTACCTTTAAGGCTAATATATAAATCACTTTTTTATAATAAAAGACATTATAAAAGATACAAGTGTGGGGACCAAGGCGTTAATAAAATTTTCCAAACTAAAGTTAATTTAACCAAAGGTATTACTAGAGTTAGATAATTTTTGGTGTCTTCCTTCACTCACTACCTTTTTATAGCCAAAAGGAAAAACTGTGAAGACATCTAGATAATCATTTACTCAAAGCTTACCTTAAAGCATATTTAAAGTGTTGGACTAATTTGGAGGATCTATTGTTTATTCCTGTCACCAAGGCAATAAGAGCCTAGTAGGTAAGGGTATTTAAGAGAGTTCGCTCCACCCTCCCTCTGGGGAATTTTCAATGGAGGAATCCATTTGACAGTTATTCACTTAAACTTGCTAAAATCCTCAATAATAATTTAAGTCTAAAATTTCCTCCCATTGTAAAGTATAGACCCAAAGGGCTTAAACCGTATTGCAAGACTAGGCTTTACCAGACTGACCAATACCAATTTGTCCCTAAATCGTACTATTGACAATGGTTTGACTTTTCTGAGTCATAAGACGCAGCGACCCTTAGGCGTGGTCTTATAACTTAGTGGCAAAGATTGGGTGTCCACAAGACTAGCATAAGCTATGACATGTTTGATTGCCCAACCCAATGATCAAGGAATTGTGATTTATATCATAAATTGGTTGGGAACCTACCTAATTATCGTATTTTATAACGACCGGCCCTAGTCGGAGTTATGAAATGATGATAATGAGATCCTTGCCCACAAGAAATCCATCATATTGGGGTTGATGCGATTTGCTTAAAATTTTAAAATAATTGAGTGGGAGCAACTTTATAATATTAAAAGCCCATGTTATTATGAAACATTAATGAAAACATATTCCTAATTTTAACATTCTCTCTTAACAGGTGGGTTAAAATATTTAACAAACATTCAAATGGCAAACAGAGTATCACTTCGTTCCATCCTTGATGAGCATAAGCTCAAAGGGGACAACTACAATGACTGGTTTAGAAACCTTAAAATTGTCTTACGAAAAAAAAAGATTTTCTATATTCTTGAAAGACCATTTCTCCCTGAACCCGCAGAAGATGCTGACCAAAATACATTTGATGCTTGGAAGAAACACGTCGATGATGATGAGCAAGCAGTTTGCATAATGCTTGGCTCTATGTTGGACGAACTTCAGAAAGCTCACGAAGATATGGATGCTCAAACCATCATCTTTCACTTGAAGGAGTTGTATGCAACTTCCGTTCATACCGTGAGATTCCAAGTGTCATGTGCCTTATTCCAAACAAGGTATAAGGAAGGATCTGTTAGTGGACATGTGCTTAAGATGATTGGCCACATTGAAAAATTGGCCAACCTCGGGTTCATCATGGATCATGAGATAGGTCACGATCTAATTCTTCAGTCCTTACCAAAAGACTTCTCTAACTTTATTATGCAGTTTCATCTGTCTGATAAAGAAGCTACTTTAGCAGAATTGCACAATCTGATAAAGCAAGCAGATAAGGACTTGAAACTGGAGCTTAAAACCTCCGTCATGCTTACGGGTACGGACCTGAAGCCACGAGGCCCAAAGAAAAATAAGGGCAAGGCCAAGGCTCCAGATCACCTAAAGCCCAATGGTAAGGTGGAGAAGAAAAAGGGAATGGGAAATGTTTCTTTTGTGGAAAGAAGGGTCATTGGAAGAAAGACTGCAGATCCTTGAAAGCCAATGAAGCTAGGGAAGCCCAAGAGGCCAAGAAGCCCAATGCTTCAGGTATGTTGTATATGATTGAACTATATTCTCAAAACTCTGAACCTTCTACTTGGGTGCTTGACACCGGTTGTGGGACCTTCTTGTGTAACAATGTGCAGGGCCTAAGAAACAGTAGGAGACTCCATCATGGGGAGGTTGACTTACGAATGGGTAATGGAGCAAAACTGGTTGCATTGTGCGTGGGCACTTATTCATTAGTTTTGCCGAATGATTTAGTTTTAGACTTAGAAGATTGTGTTTATGTACCTTCTCTAGTAAAGAACATCATTTCAATTTCTTCTTTATGTAATAAAGGCTTTTCATGCCTAATAAGTTGTAATGAATGTTCTATTTATTTCAATGAAATAAAATATGGAGATGGTATTTTGAATAATGGTATATATGTCTTACAAACTAACAAAGAATGTTAAACCTCTAATATACAACGTTAACTCGAATAATCTCAATGAATCACTTCTATGGCACAATCGCTTAGGTCATATCAATGAAAAACAATTAACTAAGCTACATAAGGATGAGTATTTCAGACCCTTCAATATGAACCTTATGGAACTTATGAGTCTTGTTTACTTGGTAAAATGACCAAATTACCCTTAAAGGTAAATGAAAGCGTGCAACAGAGACATTAGAACTCATACACTCTGATGTATGTGGACCAATGTCAGTCACCGCTAGAGGTGGATTCTCCTACTTCATTACCTTTATCGATGATCACTCGTGATTTGGGTATGTGTACCTTATGCGGTACAAATCTGAAGCATTTGAGAAATTCAAAGTCTTCAAAGCTGAAGTAAAAAACCAGCTTAATAAAAATATTAAGTCACTAAGGTCTGACCGAGGTGGTGAATACTTAAGCGACGAATTTCAAGATTACTTGAGAGAAAATGGCATTGTTTCCCAGTGGACTCCTCCGGGAACTCCATAGCATAAAAAGGTCTCCGAAAGAGAAATCAGACATTATTAGATATGGTCCGATCAATGATGCCAGACATGGATCTACCTCGTTCATTTTGGGGTCTTGCTTTAGAAACTGCAACACTACTACTAAACCAAGTTCCTTCCAAGACTGTTAGTCAAACACCATATGAGTTATGGTCTGGGAAACGTCATAGTCTTAGTTATCTAAGAGTTTAGGGATGTGACGCATATGTTAAGCTTACACAAACTAATAAATTGGATGATAGGGCAATTAAATGTAAGTTTGTAGGATATGCCTTGAACTTAAGAGCATACGTGTTCTACGTCCCAAATGAACAAAGAACATTTGTCTCACGAAATGCTAAATTTCTAGAGAATGAATTCCTTCTCAAGAAACATAGTGGGAGTAGACTTGACCTCGATGAGGTACGAGAAGAACAAACTAATATAGAACTAAACCCCAGACCCCTCAAAAGAGCAGCGACGGAATAACCACAAGGTTATTTGTTGGACAATTATGACCCATAGCATCACTATTTGTACAGATCATGGTGTGTTGTACAAATTAACTATGTGACAAAGGAAATTGCTCTTTTATCATTGTAATTAGATTACGGGATAGATAAATGATAAAAGTCCATATGATTAGTTCCGGATTGATAAGATATGAGACAGTATCAATCCATGAAGGTTTAATCATTAAAAAATCCATAGGAGTATTATCGAGATTGGACATCGATAATGCGGAATAGACTAGTATTGCACTTGTGCGTGTTATGGGAGCATAACGACATAGTTCTCATATATTTAAGTATTGGATACTTATGCAAGTGTAATAAGAGGTTGTGTTTACCGATGGTACAGAAACAGCTTCGCTCTGGATAGACCCCTCAGAATCCCATTGGTAGTATGACTGTGTGTCTATGGGAGTCCGAATCAGGGTAGGTGTATTTGGTCTTAACCTGACACTTGCACCGCTAATACTTGCGACAATCAATATACTTTGGTTTTGGTCGTCCAGGGCTTTAATCGGTTCTGTGTACGCCTCTTCTGGGTATATTGGGAATCGTAGTGTATTGGGTGTGATGTCGAGATGGAAGTATCACTCCAGTCATAGTGGAGATGATGATCACGTAGGATACGGAACTGGTGCTCTTATATGCTGCAGCTATCGGGATATTATGACTAGGTCATGTTTATCCGATTATAGAGACTAGTTACCAGAGATCCGATATGTGCTTCGTACGGGGCAGACACAATTCCAGCCCCAGGCCTAGCACGTGACATTCGATACTCGATCGCAATACGTAATACTACATATACTACGCCTGATATAGATTACATATTCCTTTAAGAATATTTCTGGAGAATTGGGTAGGCACGGTGCTTTGCTAGAAGCCAACCATGTCTTGTAAATCAGTAAAAATGTAGTACTAGGTACGTACGTGTTCGGATAGTCCGATGACCGGATTTACTGCCAACATATTCGGGGATCTCATGGGTCGCTTCCCGAATATTCACCGATGACGTATGACTCGCACATTATTAATCTGGGATTAATTAATAGAGAGAGAAAATTAATCTGTGATTAATTACAGAGATATTTTATCTGGGATAAAATATTATTTAAAGAGAGAGAACGATTAATTTGGAATTAATCGATAATTAATATATTCGATATATTAAACGAAATTAGATTTCGACGCTGAATTAAAATTAGATTTTAATTCGGGCAAACGATTTAATTTAGAATTAATTCGTTTGTGACGTGAATATTAATTTTGCTAGGCATAATAATTTAATTAAATTTGATTTAATTACATCGCAACGGAAAATTCGTTAATTCGAAATTAGCAAACCCGAGCCCGGGAGTGTTTGCAGGCCCACTCGCATTTCGAATTCAAGTGCGGCCCACAAGTCACATAAAGCGTCACATCATTAGTCATTCAAGTGATGAATGTCTTGTCACTTTGAGTGATGTGATGTCTAGTCACTTTTGAGTGATGTGAGTTGTTGAGGGCATTAATTGCCATTTTGGCTCCAAAATTTGTTTGACTTTTTGAAAGGCATATACCAAATTTTGGAAATCAATATTTTTGGTAATTGTTTTAGAAACACAAACCAACTCACTTCTTCTCTCTCCCTCCTCTCCCATATTCGGCCTTGGGCAATTTTTTCTCTAAAAATTCCTTCATTATCGTGAGCAAGAAGAAGACCAAAGGAAGATTTGTGGCAAATTTTTCTTATGCTAGCACATAAAGAGTCATCCAAAGTGTTAAATATCCATCCGCATATCATTATTAAATTTATTTACGTGCCTTATTATGTTTTTAGAATGTATGTTTAAGGGTGTATGATGAGACCTTAACAAAGATAATTAATTGGTTTCCAATTACGCGAAAAACCCTCAACATATATTAAGCGTTTTCCTTCCATTGAGTGATTCTTACTCAAGATCCAAGATTGGCACTGGTTTGTTGGCCAAAGTCAAGACCTTTGTTCTTACTCAAGATCCAAGATTGGCACTGGTTTGTTGGCCAAAGTCAAGACCTTTGTCCATCGCGGATGTGTTTGAATCATGAAGGCTTTGTTCCATATCGCATGTCTTGTCCAAGTTGTGATTTGTTGGCCAAAGTCAAGATCACTTCTTGTCCATCGACATCGATTACGAAGCTTTCCAAGGTTAATGGGTTCCGCTTAACTGGAATCATTAAGTTTGTTGTGCCAAAGCCAAGGCTTAGTTGATTCAGAGGAAAAAGGTTAGGAAAATATATCGGATATATTGGCATATATTAGATATGTGTTTCGGACTTGGATGTCCACCTACTGGATCTAGGAGTTGGATGAGATCCAATTGATCTTAGAGATCTACCTAGTTAAATATCATACAATTTGTTGGCCAAAGTCAAGGTTGTGTGTTATTTAACGGGATCCTAGCCCACTAGGAAATAAGGTTTCCCGAGTACTCAACAAAGGGTTAGAGGCTCGCCGAAAAATAGTGGGAGACAAATATTAAATTTGCAATTTTGTTTAGATACTTGCCAATACGCGCTCATTTCAATTTTTCGTCATTACTCGAATAAATATTAGTTGGACTAATATCGTTGTTTTAAATTAAACAGTAGGACTGTATTCAAACTATTTCAATTATAGTTGATTATATAATTGGATTATAGTAATCAATATATTTGAATTAACCAAATAAATTATAGTTGATTATATAGTTAGACTATAGTAATCATTATATTCAATAGTACCTGAAATCGTTGATTGGATAGTTGGACTATAGCAATCAAGATAATTGAAAGATTAGCGTTTAAAACATAATCCTGGGTGAAAATGTCTTTAAATGGCTTTAATTTTCAAATTGGGAATAAAATTTCAGGATAGTCCTGGGAATTGAGAAGTTATTCTATTTGATAGAACAACCTCTTGGGCCTAAGCCCGGAGTTGAGCAAATAGTAGAACATGATCTTTGGAAGATTCATGTGATGATAACTTTAGTGCTCAATCCATTATGCTTAATGCAATGAGACGTTAATTCCTTCGTCAGAATTAAGGATTAGATCCTTATACCATGATGATGAAATTGAAGATTTTCATAGATCTATTCTTAGATCTTAGAAGTATAAATTGCATAAGAAGCTCTTTCGCTCGTGTATGTCAGAGGGTACATCTGTCGAGCACTAGGTGTCGCAGATGATTGCTGACATCGATCAGCTAGGTTAGCTAGGCGTTACCTACGTGGTCGAGACTACCAAAGATTTGATCTTATAGTCTCTTCCCGAATGCTGGGGCAGGTTCATTGTGAACCAAGAGTAAACTCTAGGAGAGTTGATGGCTATACTCTAGGAGGCAAAGCCAGAGCTTCTAAAAGGGGCAAAGGTAAAATCATCATAGTCTTCTAGGAAGACAAATGACATATCCCAACTTGTCTGCCTAAACTGTGGCAAACAGGGTCACTGGATGCTTGACTGCCGTATGGACAAGGCAGACATGAAGGAAGAGAAGAGAGGCAAGGCTCCAGCTTCAAGTATGTTTGTCATAAACATGTTCGCTATTAGTTTCAAAATTGGATTTTGATACTAGATGTGGTATATAAAATATGTACTGATGTGCGGAATTTGCTGATTAGCATGATACTGACTTCAGTTGAGATTTACCTGCGAGTCGGAAACGGAACGAGAGTCGCTGTTTTAACCGTAGAAACCTAAGTTTAGGAACTACCCTTCGGGTGTGTACTTAAAATTAGGAAACTGTTACAATGTAACTAGTTTGACTAGAAACATTATCTCTATATCAGAGTATAACTCGTTGCGGGTATACCTTTATATTCTAGAACACTAAAGTGTTTTATTTTATAAAGATGATATTGAGATAAACACATTAGATGTGAATAACAGTATTTATATTTTGAATATAAATGAATCTCATACATATGACATGACAAACAAATAGCTCAAACTGAATTTATCAGATGAGACTTATTTGTGGCATTGTTGTCTGGGACACATTAAACAAGACTCGTATATCCACACTTTCGAAGAGTGGATACTAGGACAGATTTGATTCTATTCAAATGATGTCTACGAATCTAGTTTATTAGGCAAAGTGCCTAAAACACTTTTTACTTGGTAAAAGTACAAGTGCCATCGATCTGTTAGCCCTAGTTCATAGTGACATTAGTGGGCCCATATCTAGCTAGGCTAGAGGTGGATATGAACACTTCGTAACCTTTACGGATGTGGCATCGCGTTATGGTTATGTGTTTCTTTTGAAACACGAATCAGAAACTTTTGATAAATTCAAAGAGTTTCGACACGAAGTAGACAAACAGATCATCTAAAGTATTATACCGTCACGGTTAGACCATGGTAGAAAATACTTAAGCAATAAGTTTCTCAATTACTTGAAAGAGTATAGTGTTCTTTCAAAGTGGACTCCTCTCGGAACACCTCAATTTGACGGTGTGTCCGAACTGAGAAACCGAACCTTGTTGGATGTAGTAGGGTTAATCATGAGTCGCTCTGAGCTACCATTTTCCTTCTAGGGATACGCATTAAACAATGCAAAACTTATTTTGAATAAGGTTCCATAAAAATCTATTTGACAGACTTCATATTAAATATGAACAGGAAAGAAACTGGGTTTTCTCATTCCTGGTGATTTGGGAATGCTAGGCATATGTTTGGATGATACCAAACTAGAACCCAAATCGGATAAGTGCCTAATTTGTAGGTTATCCTAGGGTAACCAAAGTATAGTACTTATACAACTCACTAGAGAACAATGTAATTGTTGATCGCCATGCGGTTTTCCTAAGAGGAATACCTATATGCAGTGGTAAGTGGGAGGAAAGTAAAACTCGATGAAAATCAGAGTGATACTGTTCCAGGCACCGAGTCCTTAATGGAACACAAATAGTTCACCAGGGATGAGATTGTACCATAATCTTCGAATACACAAGAACCGCGTAAGTCGGAGAGAGTAAAAAAACAACCTGGAAGGTATGGGTTTCTGATCTCACCTCGTAAAGATGTCAATCTTATTGAGGAACACGAACTGACTACGTATGAGGAAGTGATACAAGGTATCAACTCCCTATCATGGCAAAGTACCATGAAGTCCGAAATAGATTCCATGTATACCAACTAAGTTTGGACACTAGTTGATGTACCGGAAGGCATTGTGCCTATTGGTACTATATAAGTCTTCAAGGAAGACATACATGGATGGCAACATACCAATGTACAAAGCTAGGCTTGTAGCGAAAAGGTATCGTTATCAACATTGTGTCGATTATGACGAAACCTTTTAATAGTTGCCTTGGTTAAATCCATTTGGATAATGCTTGCTGATGCTGCATGTTTCATTTATGAAATATGACAGCTGAATGTCAAAATCGCTTTCCTTAAACGGAAACCTTTTGGAGGATGTTTAAAACATCCTGACAGTTTTGTCGTACCGAAATAAGCAAACAAGGTTTGTAGGTTATTCGATCCATTTATGGATTGAAGCAAGCATTACATTCTTGGAATTATATCATTTTGATGTAATCATAATGATGTATGATTTAATTCAAAAATGAATATGATTCTTGTGTATATAAAGAGGTTAGTGGGAGCGCACTGACAGTGATTGTCCTAACTAATGATGATATATCATTTCTTGGAAATGATATTCCTATAAAACAATCGGTGAAAGCTTGGCTTTCATGAAAAATTCTCCGTAGAATTCTTGGGAGAGACAACTGTTATTTTAGGAATAAAGTTCTACTGGGATAGATCTAAAATTTGTTGGCACTCTCTGAGAACTCGTACATTGAAATAAATGTAGGTGACCTGGTGTCTCATATGCTTTGAGCATATGGAGTCACGATCAGGCCAATCCAAGTGATAGTCACTGGATTGATGTTAAGAACATCCTTAAGTATCTTAGATGAACTAATGATGCTTTCTTAAGCTATGGAGAAGGAGAACTTGAAGTGGTTGGGTTCACTGTTGCAAGTTTCCTAACCGATAAAAATAACTATAAGTCATAATAAAGGTACTATATAGTTTGAATAACGGAACAGTGAGCTGGAAATCTTCAAAGCAAGATACTGTTGCCGAATAAGCAACAAAAGCGGAATATTACTGCAGCTGAGGCAGCAATAGAAGCCATTTGGATCTTAATAATCCTAATTGGATTAGGAGTAGTTCTGTTAGCAGCTGAGCTAGGCCGCAGCACAGGCTAAAGAATTAATGGTCTCATCAACGATCCAAGTATATACTTCAATTATTCATCTGATTCGTTTGGATCATACATCGTGGCGATGTGATGATCGAATAAATCGTATCAGATGATAACTTTGCAAATCCGCTGAAGAAAGCAGATTCTCAGCAGAAGTTTGAGCGAACCGTACATAGATCAAGTGTAGGACACTTGAGTGATTGGCAATAGGCCAAGTGGGAGATTGTTGGACAATTATGACCAATAGCATCACTATTTGTACAGATCATGGTGTTGTTGTACAAATTAACTATGTGACAAAGGAAATTGCTCTTTTATCATTTGTAATTAGATTATCGGGATATATAAATAATAAAAGTCCATATGATTAGTTCCGGATTGATAAGATATGAGACAGTATCAATCCATGAAGGTTTAATCATTAAAACATCCCTAGTCGGAGTATTATCGAGATTGGACATCGATAATGCGGAATAGACTAGTATTGCACTTGTGCGTGTTATGGGAGCATAACAATATAGTTCTCATGTATTTAAGTATTGGATACTTATGCAAGTGTAATAGGAGATTGTGTTTACCGATGGTACGGAAACAACTTCACTCTGGATAGACCTCTCGGAATCCCATTGGTAGTATGACTATGTGTCTATGGGAGTTAGAATCAGGGTAGGTGTATTTGGTCTTAACCTGAGACTTGCACCGCTAATACTTGCGACAATCAATATACTTTGGTTTTGGTCGTCCAGGGCTTTAACCGGTTCTGTGTATGCCTCTTCTGGGTATATTGAGAATCGTAGTGTATTGGGTGTGATGTCGAGATGGAAGTATCACTCCAGTCATAGTGGAGATGATGATCACGTAGGATACAGAACTGGTGCTCTTATATGCTGCAGCTATCGGGATATTATGACTAGGTCATGTTTATCCGATTATAGAGACTAGTTACCAGAGATCCGATATGTGCTTCGTATGAGGCAGACACAATGCCAGCCCCAGGCCTAGCACGTGACATCCGATACTGGATCGCAATACGCAATACTACGTATACTACCCCTGATATAGATTACATATTCCTTTAAGAATATTTCTGGAGAATTGGGTAGGCATTGTGCTTTGCTAGAAGCCAACCATGTCTTGTAAATCGGTAAAAACGTAGTACTAGGTACGTACGTGTTCGGATAGTCCGAAAATCGGATTTACTACCAACATATCCGGGGATATCATAGGTCGCTTCCCGAAGATTCACCGATGACGTATGACTCGCACATTATTAATATGAGATTAATTAATAGAGAGAGAAAATTAATCTGGGATTAATTACGGAGATATTTTATCTGGGATAAAATATTATTAAAGAGAGAGAACTATTAATTTGGAATTAATCGATAAATTAATATATTCGATATATTAAACGAAATTAGATTTCGACGCGGAATTAAAATTAGATTTTAATTCGGGCGAACGAGTTAATTTAGAATTAATTCGTTAGCGACGTGAATAGTAATTTTGCTAGGCATAATTATTTAATTAAATTTGATTTAATTACGTCGCAACGGAAAATTCGTTAATTCGAAATTAGCAAACCCGAGCTCGGGAGTGTTTGCGGGCCCACTCGCATTACGAATTCAAGTGCGGCCCACAAATCACATCAAGCGTCACATCATTAGTCATTCAAGTGATGGATGTCTTGTCACTTTGAGTGATGTAATGTCTAGTCACTTTTGAGTGATGTGAGTTGTTGAGGGCATTAATTGCCATTTTGGCTCCAAAATTTGTTTGACTTTTTGAAAGGCATATACCAAATTTTGGAAATCAATATTTTTGGTAATTGTTTTAGAAACACAAACCAACTCACTTATTCTCTCTCCCTCCTCTCCCATATTCGGCCTTGGGTCATTTTTTCTCTAAAAATTCCTTCATTGCCGTTAGCAAGAAGAAGACCAAAGAAAGATTTGTGGCAAATTTTTCTTATGCTAGCACATAAAGAGTCATCCAAAGGGGATAAGGAAACAAAACCATGAGCATGGAATCACCATTTACAAAGATTGGGGCTTGGAGCACACAAATGGAGATGACCGAAAATCATGGAGTACATAAACAAGGGCTTGGCCGAGAGCTTCAAAGCTTGAAAATTTTGTTGTTGTTCCTCGCATCGCAAATTCGATCAATGTAAGTATGATTCCGCCATACTTCTTTATTGTATTCACATATTTTCATTGCTTGAATGATCTTGGGACTTTAGTAGAAACCTAACATTATGAACTTAAATGGTCTGGTAGGGAAAGACATGAGCCTGAAAGATATGGTTTCCATATTGATGAGGAACATGATCAGGTCATTGATAATGACGATCCCACCAGTTATGACTAAGCAATGCGTGACATTGATTCAGTCAAGTGGCTTGAGGCCATGAAATCCGAAATAGACTCTATGTATCAGAATCAAGTATGGGACTTGGTGGATGCAACTGAAGGGATAAAACCTATAGGCTGCAAGTGGATTTACAAGCGTAAAACTGATGTAGAAGGCAACATCCAAACCTATAAGGCTAGGTTGGTGGCGAAAGGTTATAGACAAATCCAAGGAATTGACTATGACGAAACATTCTTGCCTGTTGCAATAATAAAATCCATTCGAATTTTTTTGGCACTAGCTGCACACTTTGATTATGAGATTTGGCAGATGGATGTCAAAACAACATTCCTTAATGGGAACCTCGTAGAGGAAGTCTATATAACACAACCTGAGGGGTTTGCATCTAAGGATGATCATAATAAAGTATGCAAGCTTAAACGATCCATTTATGGACTCAAGCAAGCCTCCAGAAGTTGGAATATACGATTTGATGAGATAATCAAAGAATTTGACTTCATCGAAAATGTAGACGACCCTTGTGTTTACAGGAAAAGTAGTAGGAGTGCTGTTCTATTTCTTGTATTATATATCGATGACATATTAATCATCGGGAATGATATTCCCATGATGCAAGCCACCAAGGAATGGTTATCTCAGAATTTCTCCATGAAAGATTTGGGAGAAGCAGCCTACATCCTCGGCATTAAGATCTACCGTAATAGATCTAAGAGGTTGTTAGGACTTTCTCAATCTACATACATAGATAAAGTTTTGAAAAGATTCAAAATGGAAGATTCCAAAAGAGGTAATTTACCTACTTATCATGGAATCAAATTATCTAAGGAGCAATGTCCACATACTCATTCAGATAGAGAGCGCATGAGTAGGATCCCTTATGCTTCAGCAATAGGATCGATCATGTACGCCATGCTATGTACAAGACCTGATGTCTCTTATGCTCTTAGCATAACGAGAAAGTATCAGGCAAATCCTGGTGAGCAACACTGGGCAGCTGTCAAAACAATCCTCAAGTATCTGAGAAGAACTAAGGATGTGTTATTGACATACAGAGATTGTTCTGAGATGAAATTCATTGGTTATTGTGATGGGAGCTTTCAAACCGATAGAGATGACAGCAGATCGCAAATAGGATATCTGTTTACTTTGAATGACGGTGCTGTCAGTTGGAAAAACTCAAAGCAGTCAACTACAGCGGACTCCACCACTGAAGCCGAGTATATTACAGCATCTGAGGCAGCTAAAGAAGCAGTCTGGATAAAGAAGTTCATCACGGAGCTGGAAGTGCTTCCCGGATAAAGAATGGCGTCACGATGTATTGTGACAACACGGGCACCATTGCTCAATCAAAGGAACCAAGGTCCCACCAGAAATCCAAGCATGTACTCAGACGATTTCATCTCATCAGAGAGATTGTTGAGAGAAAAGAAGTTATTATAGAGAAAATACCCACAGAAGATAATCTTGCAGATTCTCTGACTAAAGGGCTGACTCAACAAAATCATGATAGGCACACCTGAGAGTATGGTGTCCAGATTCATAGTAGTTAGCTATAGTGCAAGTGGGAGATTGTTAGGGATATACCGTATACCCAACTTGTGAATGGGCTATATGTACATATATTTGTAATATTTTCATTAATTAATAAAATAGCAATCTTTATTATACGTGTCTTACATAACTTATATGAATCATCAAACACTATAATAAAGCCCTTGGAGTAATAAGATGATGGCTTCCATGCCTTATGAGAATCATTACTCTTAAACGTTCATAGTAATAGTTTTGTGAATAATCTGGGCGTTCACAAAGCGGAGAGACTAGCATGATGATATGATCTGCCCTTAAGTGGGGGTAGCCGATCTCATAGGCTACTAGCGGAGATCCGTCCGCTTGGTGTATCACATAGATGCATGAGTTTCTCGTGTCCATCAAACTGATCGCCGAAAGTTTTCACATGGAGTGTTTATCCCATGTGTCTGTGAGAACTTTCATGTATCGATTGTATGACTAGTCCTTAGACTTGAGGTCTTTACAATCTTATGTGTGGATCAAATAACTTTGACATTCTCCTTCCCCGGTTCAAAAGATCTGGTCATAAGAGTATGATTGGGTCATTTGTTGAAACAAATGATGTTTGTAAAGATACAACAGAGAATCGCCACTCTCTCGGATAATATTTTCTTATAAGAGTAGTATTCCAGTTCGCGGGTTGATATGTGTGATCAGTGCTTGAGACTGTGGCCGCAGCGGAAGAATCATGTGAGATTCTTGGGTTAGCACGATTCATGACACTATCAACATCATACCTTTGACTATATGGGTAGACACTTTCCATACCCTAGGTCAAACGGTGGGGATACAGTGAGGCGATGGACCGTATCATATGTAAATCGCATACATAATGGGTATATATCTTTCCTTCTCATTTGAGGGCCTTGACATGTTACTTGATGTCAACCTTGGTCATTGAAATTGAACGACCATCTGATCGGAGGATAATTTATTTTCGATTAAATTATCATGATTTATTTCATGTCCAACTTGAGGGGAACCCAAAAGGTCACACACAACAAAGTCGAAATCAATGGTTAACAGTGCACAATATAAATTTAACAGCATATATGATTGCTGTAGGAATAGTTCATAAATGGTTCAATGTGTTTAATTATTGAACATATCATTTATGAGGTTACATAGTGGCTTATGGATTGGTGAATGATGATAGGGGCACTTTGGGAATTGGAATAAATAAAAAAAATAAAAAAATATGAATAGTAATTTTTTTATTTGTTATTTGTTTTGAATTCTAATTCAGCCCAAACTCTTATTAGGGTTTTATAATCTCATTAAACCATTAAATTAAGATCAAACTCTTATTAGCTTTTATCCTACATCAGATTCTTAATTAATTTTATTGTCTTTGGAGCACCTATATAAACCCAAAGAATTCTTCACAAACTTTTGCACCAAACCTTTCATATCTTGGGTTTATATAAGTGAGCAACTCTAAAGTTTAAGAGTAAGCCACTGATTTTGAGGATCCTTAAGTCTAATTGACTAGAGGAACCTCGAGTTAAAAGTTTTGAGGTATTTGCCTAGGCTAGCACCAGGGGCAAAATACCCGTGCTCTCAAGGCATAGTCTTGCCGTTGAGTTTTGGCTTTGGTGTGTGCACCTTTGGAGGCCACACACTTGGGTGGCTTTTTGGAACGTGGAAGAGCTTGCTGAGTTCGAGAAAAGCTTGTAGATTGGAGGGACGACTGGAGGAGTCTTCGGTTCAAGTAAGTCTTTTTCTTTCTTTATTTTAATTAGAGTTCTTATGATAGTTAGCATGTTTAGGTTTATATTCTTTGTATGTTTTATGAGTTTTTTATGCTTAGAATATAAAGTAACATGCCTCGGCTTGTAGAATAATCAAAACAAATGGGTCTTGGGCAAAGAGATAGCGGCATCATAATTTCTTCTTGATTTTCCGCTACGCACTCGCGGCTGCTTCCCAACAGCCGGATGCTAACGTGCGCCGAATCTGCTAACGTGCGCCTGTCACATGTCAATATCACATCCGATCATTCTAACGTGCGCCATGCCATATGTCATCATCACATGCTACCGACAATCGCCATCGGCATGTGTCGTCCACGTCAGCACAATTATTGAGTTAATCATCCAAAATGCCACGTCAGCAGATAAGGGAATTGAAGCAGCCAATCAGCGTGTGCCACGTCATTGCGTCGCGATGCAAGAGCAATCCACGCTTCGCGACGCGCGATGCATTTTTTTGCCTATAAATTCAGCTCGAAATTTCAGTTTCAGATGTACCTTCCACTCTGTAATTCCTTGATAATACTAAGGAGTTTGCATCTAGTTTGTTTAATTTCAGTTCTGTAATTAAATTTTATTTACTTTTTGTAATAGTAATTTACTTTCTTTACTTTTTCAGTTTTTACTATTCATGAATGAGGAGGTAACTTTCCCCTGCTAAGGTGAAAGGTAAAGCTTTTTATTATTGCTATTTAGATTAATCTCCCTTAATTATAATATAATAACTATTTAAAACTTGACTTAATGAGGATACTGCTATATTGGCCGGTTGGTAATTGATATTAAATTGGTTTTAACCTGACTAAGCAAGGATACCGCCTGGTTGGTCGGTTGATAATTAATTATTAATTTGACTTAATCAAGTTACCGCCTATATGACTGATCGGTAATATCACACAAGTTAATATATTATATTAAGGGAGATATCTAAAATAGTAGTAATAAAAGTGGATCTTTTAACCCTAGCATTTTCTTTTATTGTACTTTTTCCTTTTTAATTTCTAGCACTTACTTTTCAACATTTTACTTTATGTATTTTATTTTTAAGTTTTTACTAGTTGTAAATATGTGTCGTAGCTAAGCCCGTTATCGGGGGTTGTGATGAATTCCAATATCACCGATTTATAAGAGGTTGTTTTACAGTTTGGGTAATATAAAGGTTTACTTATTAAGTCTTAAGCTTAATGCGTCTTGTTAACTGGCCACTAATAAAATTGATCGGGTAAACTTAAAATAAAATTGACGAAGGAATTTTAGGTTTAATACCCTAGACTTAATAGCCCACGATCTTCCTTGAGGATAGATAACCCTTTAATAGATTTCCTTACAGGATAAACATATACCTGTCGGGCGGGGGTAACCACAATTGGAACTTAGTCTTAATGAATCCATGTAATTTGATTGACATAGACATATGATTTAATTGGGTTACACTGGGTATATGCATCCGACCATCGACATAGGCTTTTGCAGAATTTCGTGTTCCAGGTTAGTAAACCAATATATTACACAAACATGAAATAACCACTTCATCTTTAAAAAGATATTGGAAGAAATCACAACCCTTGATAGTTTTATAAATTTAAATTTTCCTCAACCTACTTTCGTGTCATTTTATTTACTTGTTTTAATTTTAAAGTCACCATATAATCAAACAACCAATCCATTGGATACTCATAAAAATTTGACTTCATAAATTAATAACAAAAGGTTTTAAGTCCTCGTGGGATCGATACTTTTTATACTACTTGAACGATATGTGCGCTTGAGTTATACGCGTGTGACAATGCCGATCAAGTTTTTGGCGCCGTTGCCGGGGACTTAGTTATCTTTCACTATTAGTTTTGGGGTTAGATACATTACTTGTGTCTAATTTCTTTTTGCTTATTGTTTTTGTTTTCTTGTGTTTCAGGTTCTCAGACACTAGATGAGACGAACCAGAAGCTTTGAACTCCGACCGCTTGACCCAGAAATTGAAAGAACCATCAGACAGATAAGAAGGGAAAGACGAGAAGGCCAAGAAGCTTTAGTCAACATGGAACCTGAACCTTTAGAATTTGCACCACCAATTCCCATTCGAGACCGAACCATTCCGGTGGTCGACGGCTTCATTTCCTGGATTTTACTTCCTCCATTACCAGCAAATGCATGTGACATCAAAACATGCATTCAGATGATTCCGTAGTCAGTTCAGTTTGGGGGGAATGCAACTGAAGATCCTAATGCCCACATCAGCAACTTCTTGGAAGTTTGTGGCACTTTCAATTACAACCGAGCAGCTGAAGAAGCAATGAGACTGTGGATTTTCCCATATTCCTTAAAAGACAGAGCTAAGGCTTGGCTACATTCACTACCAGCAGGTTCCATCACAACTTGGAACACTCTAGCCACTAAATTCCTTGCAAAGTATTTTCCACCACCCAGAACAACAAAACTGAGGAATGACATCACATCCTTTGTACAACATTACTCGGAAACTCTCTACGAAGCTTGGGAAAGGTATAAAGATTTGCTCCGAAAATGTCCTCACCATGAGATTCCAAAATGGCTTCAAGTCCAAACTTTCTATAATGGACTTTCTGGACTAATGAGAACCACAATTGATGCTGCTCCTGGAAGAGCTTTAATGGCAAAAAGAGAAGATCAAGCCTGGGACCTAATTGAAGAAATGGCTAACAATAATTCCTTATGGCCAACAGAAAGGAGCATGATTCAACGAATTGCAGGAATTTATGAAGTTTGAGCCAACTCAGCAGTGAACACCAAGCTGGATCAGATGTGCAAATGCCTGGAAACACTCAGTGCGCAAGTTGTAAACATTGCCGGATCTACAAGTTCACCTTATGGAGGAACACCAGAGCCAAACCAATAAGAAGAGACGGTGAATTATGTCAACAATTTCAACATACATGGGAACAATCCATATTCCAACACCTACAACCCAGGGTGGAGGAATCATCCCAATTTTTCATGAAGTAACAATTCAGGGCAGAAGAACAATCCACCACCTGGATTCCAACAGCAGAACTATCCACCACCTGGATTCCAACAGCAGAACAAAGGCCAGAAGCAGGCAAATGAACTAGGAATAGCGGAAGTGCTGATGCGGCTAAAAAAATATGATGCTATGTTTCAGAGCCAATCAGCTTCTATTAAAGCACTGGAGAATCAAATTGGACAACTGGCCAATGCTCAGAGTTACAGACCGCAAGGAAACCTTCCCAGCAATACATAACCAAATCCAAGGAACTGAGGGAAGGAACAATGTCAAGCTATTACCTTGAAAAGCGGTACTAAAATCAACAAAGATGTTGGAATCAAGGCAACTATTGAAGAAATTCCAAAAGATGCAGTCCCAAAGATGAAGGAAAAAGAAGCAAATGAAAAAGAAGCAAATGAAAAAGATCAAATCACTCCACCTCCACCTTTTCCATAACATCTTCAGAAAAACAAACTGGACAAGCAGTTTGCTCGATTCCTGGAGGGGTCCAAAAGCTGCATATCAACATTCCATTCGCAGAAGCCTTGGAAGAAATGCCCAGCTATGTCAAATTCATGAAAGACATTCTTTCACGAAAATGAAGATTGGGAGATTACGAGACAGTAGCATTGATGGAAGAATGCAGCGCCATCATTCAGAGGAAACTTCCCCCGAAGTTGAAAGATCCTGGCAGTTTCACTGTCCCATGCACCATTGGAGAACATTATATCGGTAAAGCTTTATATGAATTAGGTGCAAGTGTTAATTTGATGCCTTTTTCTTTTTACAGGAAAATGCAAATTGGAGAAGCAATGCCTACCTCAGTCTCTCTGCAACTTGCTGATAAAACGCTTGCATTTCCGAGAGGTGTTGTTGAAGATGTGTTGGTCAAAGTCGACAAACTTATTCTCCCAGCAGATTTCATTATCCTTGACATGGAAGAAGACAAAGATGTACCTATCATTCTTGGGAGGCCATTTTTGGCTACAGGTCGAACTGTTATTGATGTACAAAAAGGAGAACTAACCATGAAATTTCAGAACCAAGAAGTTACCTTTAATGTTTTCAAAGCCATGAAATTCCCAAGTGATGAAAAAGAAGAGGAATGTTTCAGAGTTGATGTTGTTGATAGTATCATCTAGGATACTGAGCCACCTCCCACAGATAAACTTGAAGCTTGCATCACCAACATGACTGACAGCGAGCTAGATGCTGAAATCCTGTAATGTATCAACTATCTTGACAAACCATTTCGTTTCAAATCAACACCACAGGTTGAAAGTCTGGAACTACCAAAGAAGGAGAAAATCAAGCCTTCAATTGAAGAACCACCACAGCTGGAGTTGAAGCTACTTCCGAGCCATCTCAGGTATGCTTTCTTAGGAGACTCTTCTGAATTACCTGTTATTATTTCTTCTTCACTAACATTAGAGCATGAAGAAAAGTTGCTGAGAGTGTTACGAGAACACAAAAAAGCCATTGGCTGGACTATATTAGACATTCGAGGCATTAGTCCATCATTTTGCATGCACAAGATTCTGATGAACGATGAGTACAAACCCACAGTGGAGCATCAACGAAGACTTAATTTAATCATGAAGGAGGTCGTGAAAAAATAAATCATCAAATGGTTGGATGCTGGCATTATTTACCCCATCTTAGATAGCACTTGGGTGAGTTCTATGCAGTGTTTACCGAAGAAAGGAGGAATAACTGTAGTCACAAATGAAAAGAATGAGTTGATTCCAACAAGAACTGTGACTGGATGGAGAGTTTGTATGGACTACCGGAAGCTGAACAAAGCAACAAAGAATGATCATTTTTCGCTGCCATTCATTGATCAGATGCTGGACGGACTGGCGAGACATGAGTTCTATTGTTTTCCGGACGGATACTCGGGGTACAATCAGATTTCCATCGCCCCAGAAGATCAGGAGAAGACCACTTTTACATGTCCGTATGGTACTTTTGTATTCCGCATGATGCCATTTGGACTATGTAATGCTCCTGCCACATTCCAACGTTGCATGATGGCCATTTTCTCAGACATACTGGAACAGAGTATGGAGGTTTTCATGGATGACTTCTTCGTGTTTAGAGACTCTTTTGACCACTGCTTGCAAAATCTGGAACATGTGTTACAAAGATGCAAAGATACCAACCTGGTACTCAAATGGGAGAAATGCCACTTCATGGTGCAGGAAGGCATTGTTCTGGGACACCAGATCTCATAAAAGGGAATTGAGGTAGACAAAGTAAAGATTGAAACAATTGAAAAATTACCTCCGCCAACATCAGTCAAAGGGATTCGGAGCTTTCTCGGACATGCAGGCTTTTACATGAGATTTATCAAAGACTTCTCAAAGATTGCTAAACCTCTGTGCAATATTCTGGAGAAGGATGTGCCTTTCAACTTCACCAAAGAATTTCACGAAGCTTTTGAGATCCTAAAACATAAGCTGGTTTCTGCTTCTATCATTGTAGCACCAGATTAGACCCTTCTATTTGAGGTGATGTGCGATACTAGTGATTTTGCTGTAGGTGCAGTTTTGGGACAACGCAAAGTAAAAGTTTTCCACACCATTTATTACTCCAGCAGAACTCTGAATGAAGCTCAACTCAACTACACAACCACTGAAAAGGAGATGCTCATAGTTGTGTTCGCTTTTGATAAATTTCGATCATATCTGCTTCCCAAAGTGGTGGCCTACACAAATCATTCAACAATCAAATACCTGATCGCGAAGACATATGCCAAACCCAGATTGATCCGTTGGATACTTCTACTGCAAGAATTCGACGTGAAAATTTGAGACAGGAAAGGGACAGAAAACCAGGTGGCAGATCATTTATCGAGGCTTGAGAATGAAGAAACAGTTGGCAAAGAACTGACAATCAAAGAAACTTTTCCAGATGAACAGCTGTTTGCCATGAAACAGCATGATGCTCATTGGTATGCTGACTATGTCAACTACATAGTATCGGGAAAATGGCCGTTGGAATGGAAAACTCAACAACGAAAGAAATTCTTCAGAGAAGTCAAACACTATGTTTGGGATGAGCCGTACCTGTTCAAACGCTGTGCTAATCAATTATTGAGACGGTGTGTTCCACATGAGGAGGTTAATAATGTTCTTCAACATTGTCATTCATCACCATATGGCGGACACTTCAGTAGGAATAAAACAGCAGCCAAAGTTCTTCAATCAGGTTTGTTCTGGCCCACTCTTTTTAAAGATGCTTATCTGTTTGCTCTTCAATGTGACAGGTGCTAGGGAACATGAAATATTTCGAGGATAAATGAATGACCTTTGCAAAATATTCTGGAAGTGTAGATATTTGATGTATGGGGGATTGATTTTATGGGACCCTTTGTTCCATCATTTGGAAACCTGTACTTACTGGTTGCTGTATACCACATCTCCAAATGGGTTGAAGCAATTGCACTGCCATCAAACGATTCAAAAGTGGTTATCAAATTCCTTAAAAAGAATATTTTCACTCGCTTCGTAACACCTCGGGCTATTATTAGTGATGGTGGCACACATTTCTGCAACAGATACTTCGATGCACTCCTATCGAAATACGGAGTTACTCATAAAGTTGCCACTGCTTACCACCCACAGTCAAATGGACAGGTTGAAGTTTCAAACAGAGAGATCAAAAGAATCTTGGAGAGAACCGTTGGATCAACAAGGTGGGACTGGTCTACAAAACTGGATGACGTACTATGAGCCTACCAGACAGCTTACAAAACACCCATTGGTAAGTCCCCATATTGAATGGTGTTTGGGAAAGCGTTCCATCTGCCAGTTGAGCTTGAACACAAGGCGTACTGGGCACTGAAGAAGTTGAATCTTGATCCACAAGCTGCATGAGAGAAACGACTTCACCAACTCAACGAATTGGAGGAATTTCGCCTATAGGCTTATGAGAATGCCAGATTATACAAGGAAAAGACCAAGAAATGGCATGATCGAAAAATAGTACGCAGAAAGTTGAAATTGGTCAGGTCCATTTGTGATCACTCAGGTTTTACCATATGGAGCTGTTGAGTTACTTGATCCCAACACCAATGAAACATTCAAGGTTAACAGTCAGCGTGTCAAGCACTACTGGGGAGAATCATTTGAGCGACAAAAAGAAAGTGTCACACTTTTGTTAGGTTTATTCTAAGGTCCCAAGATCAAACAAGCAATGAAACACATGTGTGAACACATCAACGGAGGTAGCGGAATACTCACATCGATCGGTTGAGAGACGCGGCAAGCAACAAAACTTGAAAATCCTCACTGCAATGGGCGTGAACTACAGTGGATTTACTCACTGTTTTGGGTGTGAAAGTGGTCATTCGTCAAGCTCCAAGCTTCGTCGAACGGATCCCGCTTCATGGGTGAACCTCCCTAACACATTCGCAACTCTCGTAAGTGTGCTAGCACTTGCGTTTTTGCAACAAAAACCACTCATTGCTCCCCTTAAAGCTCACGGCAGTGAGCTGTGTTGGAGAAGAGAAAACAGCCCTTTTGGGCGTGAGAAAAAGAGAAGAATTGGTGGAGTTGTGTAATGGTTGACTTGTTAATTGATTTACACAAATGCTTTATATATTTTTCCAAAAAATACTAAGCATTTTCCATTTAAAATTATCAAATAAAGTAAATGGTAATCAATCACACAACCACCAAACACTATTCCAACAACACCCATCACTATTCAATGTCACTTTATCAAAGTGACTTGATGTGTGTCTATCAATCAATCAACTCAATCACATCAATCAATCACATCACTCAAAGTGACATTTGATTTGACGCTTGATGTGACGAATGATTTGACGCTTGATGTGACTTGCGTTGCCGCACTCGAATTCGAAATACGAATGCGCTCGCAATCACACTCGGGCTCAGGTTTGCTAATTCCTAATTAGCGATTTTTCCGTCGCGTCGTAATTAAATGATTACGCCTAGCAAATTCACTATTCACGTCGCTAACGAATTAATTCTAAATTAATTCGTTCGCCCGAATTAAAATCTAATTTTAATTTCGCGTCGAAATCTAATTTCGTTTAATATATCGAATATATTAATTTACCGATTAATTCCAAATTAATCATTATCTCTCTCTAGACGATATTTTATCCTAGATAAAATATCTCCGTAATTAATCCCAGATTAATTTTCTCTCTCTTCTATATAATCCCAGATTATTTATGAGTGCGAGTTATGCGTCATCGGTGTATTATCGGGGAGCGACCCATGAGATCCCCAGATATATTGGCAGTAAATGCGGTCGTCGGAGTATCCGAATCACGTACGTACCAAGTACTACGTTCTACCGATTTACGAGACAAGGTCGGCTTCTAGCAAAGCACCAAGTCTACCCAATTCTCCGGACATATTCTTATAAGAATATCTAAGATCTATATCAGGCGTAGTCTACTAAGTATTGTGTATATCGGCCCAGTATCAGATAGTCACGTGCTAGGCCTGGGGCTGGATATGTGTCTACCCCGTACGAAGCACATGTCGGATGTCTGGTAACTAGTCTCTATAATCGGATATACATGACCTTGTCATAATATCCCGATGGCCGGCCATCACTTAAGAGCACTACTACCGTATCCTACGTGACATCATCTCCACTATGACTGGAGTGATACTTCCGTCTTGACATCACACCCAATACTCTACGATTCTCAATATACCCAGCATTGGCGTACACAGAACCTGTTACAGCCCTGGACGACCTCAACTAAAGTATATTGATTGTCGTAAGCATTAGCGGTGTAAGTCTCAGGTTAAGACCAAATACACCTACCCTGATGTCGGACTCCCATAGACACATAGTCATAATACCAATGGGATTCCGAGGGGTCTATCCAGAGCGAAGCTGTTTCCCGTACCATCGGTGAAACACAACCTCCTATTGCACTTGCATAAGTATCCTATACTTAAATATATGAGAACTATGCCGTTGTGCCCTCACAACGCGCACAAGTACAATACTAGCCTATTCCGCATTATCGATGTTCAGTCTCGATAATACTACGACTAGGGATATTTAATGATTAATCCTTCGTGGACTGATACTGTCTCATATCATCTCAATCCAGGAACTAATCATATGGACCTCTCTTCATTTATATATCTAAGGTGATCTAATCACAAATGATGAGAGTGCAATTTCCTTGTCACATAGTTAATTTGTACAACAACACTATGATCTGTACAAATAGTGACGCTATGTGTCATATTATCCAACAACTTTCAGATCCAGCCTAACGTTTGAGAAGTCATATCTAGCTGATGACTTTAAACTTAGCGCTAGCATGGAGGCAACCCATGCAATTTGTGTATATATTGTGATCTGGTGTGTTTTATTTTTGTGTGTTTAATTTTTGCAGGTAAAGTCATTTCACGATGGAAGAAGCTCTCACAAATATTCATAAGCAATTTCCTTCTCTCCCTCAAAAATCTCTTATGAAAGTCTACAAAGCTCGCTTGGAACGAATGAGACTACTGATGATAAAAGGTATTCCTACTGAAATTCGTTGGATTATTGAAGCACGGGTCCGATTGGCAGGTGAGTCCTCTGACTCTTTTATTTCACATTTGTCTGGTTTAGGAAGAATCACATATGCTAAAAAGAGAAGAGCTAAAAGAATGGGTGTATGTTATAAATATGCTCGTATGTTTTATGATACTTGTTATCGTTCTTTAGGAATGATGTCTGATAACCGTGAAGATAAGATAAATTTCATTAGGGATGGCTTGAGTAAGGAGTCTTTAGATGAAATTTCTAAAACTATTGAGACGCATACCAATTGATATGTGTATCACAAAATTTGCGTGTTATATACACAATTCCAAAGAGAAAGACAATAGTTAAGTCTCTGGAATCTGACTCAAAAAGACCTTGTTTGTCAATTTTTAAGAAAATTGGATGAGAAGCTTGTCATTGACGCATAGACGTCAATCAAGCCGTAAATTATTGTAAATATTATATCTCTTTGTCTTTTCCTAATAATTGTGATTTGTTTTGTTATTTTCTTTTATTTTCTCCGACAGGATCCAGACCTTTTGACTTTCAGGATATATTGTACTGTTTATCTAATAATTATCATTTGGCAGGTACTAGTGCTATTATTACTCACCCCTTTTCAGGTATTATAAATTCAACTCATCATTGCACTCTTGAAGGCATCCAGTGCTGAGAAAGAAATACATAAAAATGGAAGCCACTTCAAAAAGAAGAGTTGAAAACATCTGTGTATTTTGCGGTACTAGTGTTGGTACTAAGCCACAATACGTAGCAGCAGCACATGAATTGGGACACGTCTTAGCCGAAATGATTATGCACCTAGTATATGGCGGTGGCAATCTTAGACTAATGATGATAGTTTCAAAGGCTGTACAGGAATGAGGTAGTCAAGTTCTGGGAATCATCCCAAAACCCTTGGCAGAGGCGGATCTTATAGGATCATCAAACGGAGAAGAACTGATCGTGCCAGGTATGTCTGAATGACTGGTGGAAATGATTAACCGTGCTGATGCTTTTATTGTTTTGCCAGGTGGTTTGGGTACGTTGGAGGAGATTTTTACAGTGCTATCTTGGGCGAACTTGAACATACACCAGAAACTAATTGGAATGTTCAACGCATATGGATTTTATGATTTTCTTTGTGTATTTCTTGATGATGCCCGGAGAAATGGGTTCGTGTCAAAACCTTTAAAAGAACTCCTCTTCACTGCCAGAACTGCCCAGGATTTAATTGACCAAATTTTAGCCTATGAACAACAAATTGACCCTATCATTTCCAAGATAAAATGGTCCGATGATGATCGTGGTAAGAAGCGTCGAATAAATCTGGATTTTAACCTTTTTCCCATTTAGATGTAGAATTTCAGCTAACCAGGTACTATCTTCTGAACTTATCTTCTTATTTTTAAGACATTAGGGAACAATGTCTCATTTAGGTTTGAGGGAGGGGAATAGTTGATTAGTATATTGTTTTGTATAGTTATTTTTATTTTATTGTTTTCGTCAAAATTTTCGAAAAATTCAAAAAAAAAATTCAAAAAAAAATATTTTGTGTTCTTATGTTTTTTTTAATTTGATTAATCGAGTGAAATTGGTGTGAGATAGCTATGTAAGTAATTTTCATTCCTGAGACGTATCTCAACCTATTTCGGAACTAGTAAATTTTTATTTATTTCCTTTTGAATTATTTAATTTGTGAATTCTCTATAAAACTGATTAAAATGGATCTTCATAGGCTCAGTTGACAGGTATTATCAACATACATGGTAACATACGGACATGAGTTGTAATTGACAAGCTTGTAATATTCAGTGCTCTAGTTTAATTGGAAGAAGCATCCATAAAAAGCGATGAGATGAAAAAAAAAACATATGAGATCCGAGTTATTAAGTCCGTATGGGTGTTTCAACACCTAGTGCCCTAAAACCAACTGGTTTGGGAGCCACTGCCCCAAAGCTTGCTACATGGATCAAAGATGTTACAATATATATATATATATATATATATTTGAAGTCTGAGTAATTAAGTCCGTAGGGGTGTCTTAACACCTAGTGCCCTAAAGCCAACTGGTTTGGGAGTCACTGGCCTAAAGCTCGCTACATAGATGGAAGATATTGTATATAAAAAAATAAAAAAAATTAGAAAAATCAGAAAAATATTCCATTGCTTAAAAAAAGGTGTGTATTCTGATACAACTTTAAGACAAAAATATTATTCTCTTCTCAACTACACTTATGACTGTTGTGGGCAAAAATGAGTTGATTATGTGTATATGAAGAATGGTAAAAATAATCGGAGAATTTACTTATTCGGTAATTTAAAAAGAAAGAAAACAACTATTAATGTGGATAAGAAGTTTCACCTGGATAGTCACTAACTTCTTTATTCTTTTTTCTCTTGTCTTTTTACTTTTGTGTGCATTAGTTTTACTATCTTTTTACTTTTGTAAAATGTTTGTGGGTATCGTTGCTGTAAGCCCTCACGAGACTACAACTCGTCCACTAGGGACACCTAGGGGTTTAAAGGCCTGTTGCATACGCTAAATGCAACCGTGATCCCTACGAAAGTGGCTTAGTTTAATTTTATTTTAAAGATGTTTATGTTATTTTATCTTGTTGTTTTGCTCGAGGACTAGCAAAATGTTAGGTTTGGGGGTGTGATGAGTGGTAATTATATCATTATTTCCCAATCATTTGACCTAATGTTTTGTATAGATTCTTGAGTTTTGTGAATATTTTGATGTGTTTGTGTTATTTTTTAGATAAATAAGGTTTCAGGACTCTCTGGAGGTGATTCGGGGCCAAAACAGTGAAAAATGACAAAAAAGGACAAAATGGTCATTTTGTGCATTGTGACGCGCAACTTGCGTCGTGAACGCTAACTAGTGCTGCACCTCTGCTAACGTGCGCCAGGACATGTAGACCAATAAGAGGGAATTTGCTAAAATGTGCCGGATTCTAACGTGCGCCGAATCTGCTAACGTGCGCCTGCCACGTGTCAACATCACAGCCGATCATGCTAACGTGCATCGTGCCACGTGTCATCATCACATGCTGCCGACAATCACCATCACCACGTGTCATCCACGTGTTAGCCACGTGGCATACATATCAGTCACATGCCGAGTCAGCGTGCCACGTTCAGCCACGTCATCATCAGCCAATCATCTCGTGACACATGTCACAATCACACGGTGCCGATAATCAACATCGTATGTGTCGTCACATCATCGCCACATCAGTACAATTATTGAGTTACTCATCCAAAATGCCACGTCAGCAGATAAGGGAATCAAAGCAGTCAATCAGCGTGTGCCACGTCATCGCGTCGCGACGCAAGAGCAATCCACGCGTCGCGACGCGCGATGCATTTTTTGCCTATAAATTCAGATCGAAATTTCAGTTTCAGATGTACCTTCCTCTCTGTAATTCCTTGATAATACTAAGGAGTTTGTATCTAGTTTGTTTAATTTCAGTTCTGTAATTAAATTTTATTTACTTTTATAATAGTAATTTACTTTCTTTACTTTTTCAGTTTTTACTATTCATCAATGAGTAGGTAACTTCTCCCTGCTAGGGTGAAAGGTAAAGCTTTTTATGATTGCTATTTAGATTAATCTCCCTTAATTATAATATAATAACTATTTAAAACTTGACTTAATGAGGATACCGCTATATTGGCCGGTTGGTAATTGATATTAAATTGGTTTTAACCTGACTAAGCAAGGATACCGCCTGGTTGGTAATTAATTATTAATTTGACTTAATCAGATTACCGCCTATATGGCTAGTTGGTAATATCACATAAGATAATATATTTTATTAAGGGAGATATCTAAAATAGTAGTAATAAAAGTGGATCCTTTAACCCTAGTATTTTCTTTTATTGTACTTTTTCCTTTTTTATTTTTAGCATTTACTTTTCAGCATTTTACTTTATGTCTTTTATTTTTATGTTTTTACTAGTTGTAAATATGTGTCGTAGCTAAGCCCGTTATATGGGGTTGTGATGAATTCCAATATCACCGGTTTATAAAAGGTTATTTTACAGTTTGGGTAATAAAAAGTTTTATTTATTAAGTCTTAAGCTTAATACTTCTTGTTAACTGGCCACTAATAAGATTGATCAAGTAAACTTAAAATAAACTTGACGAATGAATTTTAGGTTTAAGACCCTAGACTTAATAGCCAACGATCTTCCTTGAGGATAGATAACCCTTTAATAGATTTCCTTACATGATAGACATATACCTGTAGGGCAGGGGTAACCACAATTGGAACTTAGTCTTAATGAATCCATGTAATTTTATTGACATAGACATATGATTTAATTGGGTTACACTGGGTATTTTCATCCGACCATCGACATAGGCTTTTGCAGAATTTCGTGTTCCAGGTTAGTAAACAAATATATTACACAAACATGAAATAACCACTTCATCTTTAAATTTTTTTTGGAAGAAATCACAACCCTGGATAGTTTTATAAATTTGAATTTTCCTCAACCTTCTTTCGTGTCATTTTATTTACTTGTTTTAATTTTAAAGTCACCATCCAATCAAACAACCAATCCATTAGATACTCGTAAAAATTTGACTTCATAAATTAATAACAAAAAGTTTTAAGTCCTCGTGGGATCGATACTTTTTATACTACTTGAACGATAAGTGCGCTTGCATTATACGCGTGTGACAACGCCAGTCACCCACTATCAAGAAGTGGAAAAGATCTGTTTGACGGTGATATGGGCTTCCCGAAAGTTGCATCATTACTTCCAATCCTATAAGATACATGTGGTAGCAAAGGAGAATCCCCTAAAGTATTTGCAGTCAATACCTTCACTGGTAAGGAAGTTGGGCAGATGGTTGGTGTTTCTGACAGAGTTTGATATATAATACCTCACCTCTAAAGTAATCAAAGGGCGAGCCGTAGCAGAATTATTGGCATTACAACCCATAGAAGGAGATCAGTATAAGTTCGAATTCCCAGATGAGATGATTCAAGCCATAACGGTCCAGGGTTGGAAAATGTATTTCGAAGGGGCGGTGAATTACAAAGGAGCTGGAATAGAAATTGTGATAGTAACCCCCGAAGGAGAAACCCTACCTATGGCTAAAAGGTTGACGTTTGGAGTAACCAACAACATGGCCGAATATGAAGCATGTATATTTGGACTGAAATCATTAATAGCCATAGGAGCTAGGGATATAGAAGTTTATGGAGACTCGATGTTGGTAGTTCGACAGATGTAGTGGGAATGGGAATTAAAGGAAGACTGGTTGAGACCATACCTACTCCAAAACTATCCCCGACTGTAAACTCCAGCACTTTCCATGAGAGGAGAACCAAATGGAAGATGCATTAGCCACCTTAGCTGCAACTTGGGAAAACCCGAAAAAATTGACAATGAGACCTCTTGTACTGACAACAGCAAGTAGACCCTGTTATGAGATAGAGAGAATCTTGGAAGTATAAGTCGACGATGGAAAACCTTGATACTACGACATTCTGCAGTATCTAGAATGTGGAGAATTCCCAGAGGGAGCTGGCAAGAAAGACAGAATAGCCATTCAGAAATTGGCTTCCCAATATGTGAGTCTGATGGAGAGCTGTATAAGAGACAAGCCAATGTCATGCAGCTGAAATGTTTAAGAGAAGAAGAGGCTTAGAGGGTAATGGAAGAGGTGCACGCTAGGGTATGTGGATCGCATATGAATGGATTGAATTTGTCTCGCAAGATAGTGAGATGGGGATTTTACTGGTAGACCATGGAAGCTGATTGCGTAAAGCTGGTAAAGCACTGTCACGATTTCCAGATACACGAAAATTTGAACCATTTACCGTCTACGGAATTGCATGGACTGTCAGAACCATGGCCTTTCTCAGCATTGGGTATTGACATGATTGGAGAAATCGGGCCACATGCATCAAATGGACACCGCTTCATAGCAGTGGCGGTAGACTATTTTTCGAAATGGGTGGAAGCCGAGACATTCCATAATGTTACAGCGAAGCAGATGGCTAAGTTCATAGCCCGTAACATAGTATGTCGATATGGAATGCCACATCACATAGTGACAGACAATGGAGTCTAATTTCAGGGAGAAACAAAGGTGATGTTGCAAAAGTACGGGATATGGCATCACAAATCATCACCTTATAAGCCACATGATAATGGGGCGGTAGAGGCGGCCAACAAAACCATAAAGAAAATACTAGCTAAGATGACATAAAGTTCTAAAGATTGGGCTGACAAATTGCCGTATGCCCTGTGGGGGATAGAACTTCGGTGAGAATAGCAATGGGAGCCACACCCTATGCTTTGGTTTACGGGATGGAGACAATGTTACCAGTAGAAATAGAGATACAATCAATACGGGTACTCGCAGATGTGGAATTGCCTGAGCAGGAATGGGCCTCGCAGAGGTTCGAACAGCTAGCATTATTGGATGAGAAAAGGATAAAGGCCTTGCACCACATGAAGATATACTAGAAAAGGTTGGCTAGGGCGTTCAACAAAAGGTACGTCCCACCAAGATCAGAGAAGGTGATCTAATGCTCAAGCAGTCGAAGCCACTGATAATGGACCCAATGAGGAAGTTCAGGCCCAATTGGGAAGGGCCCTACCTAGTCAAAAAGGTAATGGGGAATGAGGCAGTAAGACTGTCAGATTTGGAAGGAAACGAGTTCACTGAGCCCATCAATGTGGACAGGCTGAAACAATACTTTGCATAAAAAAAGAAGAAGAAAAAAAAAGAAAGAAAGGCTCGTTGGGTTGAAAATCCGCAAATGACAGCCCAAGCAAAATATAGAGCATGAGTGAGCAAGAAAATGGTTAACTGTAAAATCCGAGAGGAACAGTTAGCGACAGAGGTATCCTTATAATGCAGTTCATTATTTCCTACATGTACTAAGAATTGATGCAAACGCCTTTGATTAATACTAAAAAATGCATATTTATTAGACGATAAGTTAATCATTTTACACTTATAGTTTCACTAATCCCCTTAAATTGACACATTTGTGAAATAATAATTTATAGTTATGCTTTAAGTACTTTTACTGTGTCATTTAATGTTTTTGTCAGGAAAAATACTGCTTGGAAGCTCGACGGGACAAATCAGACGTGAAAAAGAAAAACGAAATTCTACAAGCACGTCGTAAATTCTGCAAGCACGTCATGACACGTGGAATCTTTACGTCGTGACACGTGTCCCCAACGTGGCTTCACCATTCTATGACATGTGTCCCCAATGTGGCTTCACCATTCTTTGACACGTGTCCACAACATGCATTCGCTGGTCTGGGTGGCCAAGTTTCCTATAAATAAGAGCGTCCGACATTAGAAATTTTCGTACTTTCTTTCCTGATTCCTCTGTAAATATTGGAGAGAGTCTTGTTTGTTTATTTACTTAAAGCTTTTTGTAATGTCATTTTCTTTCAATAATAAAAGTACGAGTATATTTTATTACAAAATGAGTAGCTAATTTCTTTTCTACTGGGGTAAGGATGAAGCTTTTATAATGGAAACATAGATTAAACTCACTTCTATTATAATAAATAAATTGAAATATAATGATTAAAACTTGATTTAAATCTAGATTTATTATTGACAATCTTTCTACCACTTTTATGACTGGTTTTATCTTTCTACCGCCTTTATGGCCGGTTTTATCTTTCTACCGCCTTTATGGCTGGTTTTATCTGTCTACCGTCTTTATGGATGGTTTTATCTTTCTACCGCCTTTATGGCTGATTTTATCTTTCTACCGCTTTTATGGCTGGTTTTATCTGTCTATCGCCTTTATGGCTGGTTATATCTGTCTACCGCCTTTATGGCTGGTTTTATCTTTCCACCACATAAATGGCTGGTTTTATACGATTTTGGCTTAATTAAGTACCTTTATAGGACTTGTTATAGACAAATGGTATCACCCATTTTATGACCGATTTTATGTTTTTGGCATACTTAGTACCTTGGTAGGACTAATTATAGACATAAATGATTACCGCCTTTATGGCTGGTTCTTTATATTGGCATAATTAATTCCTGTAATAAATTAAGTGGATAACAAAGGCAATTTATAAATTATAATAAAACAAGATTTCTAAATGTTTAAAAGACTAAAAATGGATCCCTTAACTCCAATATTTCATTCTATTATTGCATTTCAACCTAAAAGTCTCCAACTTCTTCAACAAATCAAACTTTTCTTTTCCGCATTGTTCATTATTCTATTTTGCTAAATCTCTTCTCTGTGGATCGACCCCGGACTCACCAGGTTATTTTATTACTTCGACACTCTTATACTTGGGAGTAAAAGATTATTTTTTTGAGCGTGTCAAGTTTTTGGCGCTGTTGCAGGGGAAATATTATTTAGTAGATAGAATATTTATTAATTACTTCTTTCTCTACTTTTCATTTCCTTATTTTTATTTCGTATTTTGTTTTTATTTAAATTCCGCATCTTATCTTCCTCTTTTTTTTTGTGTAGACCCAATTGTCCTGATTAATCCTTGATGAACCCTGAACCCAGAAATCCCACATATAGAGAGACATTGTTCTTAATTTTTCTTGCTTACAGGAAACAGAAAAATCAACTTAAAAGGTGTTTGTTGTTCATAAAAGAAATTTTTGAACCATCCCCACGTAAAGATGCTCTCATAAAGCTTCACGAAAATATAATTCAAGACATTGAGAAAAATGAACGAGAAATTCAATTGAGATCAGAATTGACGAGGGTTAGAGGACGTTTTTAGATCTAAATCAATGCATCTGTATTTCCTTAATTTGTTCTTTTCTTTTTTTAGTTTAACTTCATTTTTAAGTTTTGTATTTCCAATTTCATATTTTTACATATAGTTTTTTTAAGTTGCATGAAACACTGGTCTCGAACATCTTGTAGCAGATTAAAAAGAAAGTCTTCATCACCTTCATTGTTAGTCAGAATGGCTGAAAACCAAATTGAGAATCCATCTGCCCAAGTTGAAAACCCAGTTAATCAGGAAGAAAACGAGTCTCAGCATGGAGATCCTAATCACCATAGGACACTCAGACAATTCATGAATCCCACTAGGTCAGGATCACCATCTTGCATTATTTTTCCTCCAGAGGCAGCACGCTTCAATTTTAAATCAAGTGTCATCAATCTCTTACCCACATTTCATGGTCTAGAATCAGAAAAACCTTATCAGCACCTAAGAGAGTTCGAAGAATTATGTAACACTTGCACAGACCAAAATTGTAGCATGAATATAATTCAGTTAAATTTTTTTCCCTTTTCTTTAAATGATAAAGCTAAAATTTGGCTACAAAACCTTAGGTCATGATCTATTAGAACATGTGATGATTTACAAGAGCGGTTTCTTAAAAATTATTTCCCCCTCATAGGACAAATTCCTTTAAGAGAAGAATCACAACATTCACACAAGAGTCGGGGGAAACACTTTACCAATGTTGGGAGAGGTATAAAGAGATGCTAAATATTTGTCCACATCACGAGTTTGAAACATGGAGGTTAGTTGCCCAATTCTACGAGGTTTTAACACCCCAAGGTAGACAAGTAGTGGAGATGATGTGTAATGGTGAGTTTAGGGACAAAGATCCCGAAGATGCACTAGATTACCTAGAGCATATAGCAAAGAATACACAACAATGGGATACAATTGGTACATATGAGTCATCTGTTAAACCACATCCATCTGGTAGAGGTATGTTTAACCTTAGGGAAGACTATGACCTTGCTGCCAAGTATACATTTTTGTTTTAAAAAATTGAGGCTTTAGAAATAGGGAAGATGGATCATGTCAAGTCAGTTCAGGAAATCATATGTCAAATTTGTAGTTCAAATGAACAAGTCACAGAAGTTTTCTCGTCCTTACCAGCCCTGAAAGATTGTCTCCATGACCAGGTCAGTTCCATAAACACATTCAATAGACCAAATCCAAACCCATACTCACAGACCTATAATCCTGGTTGGAGGAACCATCCAAACTTCAATTGGAGGAATGATAACCAAGCACAACCTTCACACCAACCTCCCCAGTTTCACCAGAATTTCCGAAATTCCAAGAATTATGCACCATATGTCCTACCACCTAGGAAAACCATTGAAGATAACTTGAGTGCATTCATGGAAAAACAAGAAACCATCAATAACCAAAACAAACAAATGATGAATGATTTGAAGGAATTTGATAAAATCACATCTGCTTTGGCCATTAAAGAAAAAGGTAAGTTTCCTGCACAACCTTAGTCAAATCCCAAGAGTCATCAAAACCCTCACGAGGGTAGTTCTGGAAGTCAACTCTTAGACCAAGTCAAATCTATTATTACTCTTCGTAGTGGTAAGACCATCCACAGACCTATTCTTGAACCTCATGAAATTGAGGAAAAATCAGAATCAGAGGGTAATGAAGGGGTTGATGAGCCATTACCCGTCGTTGATAATAACAGTTTTTCTCATGCACCTCCATTTCCTCAGGCATTAAAAACAAAGAAATTGAACCATTCCCCAGAGATTTATGAAATATTCAAACAGGTAAAGGTCAATATCCCTTTGTTAGATGCCATCCAATAGATACCATCTTATGTCAAATTTCTGAAAGATTTGTGCACCGTTAAAAGAAAACACCAGGTAAGAAAGAAAGCTTTTCTAGCTGAACAGGTAAGTTCCATTCTCTCAACCAATAATGCATTAAAATACAAAGACATTGGTTTTCCAACTATTTCTTGTATTATTGGAAATCAAAACATTGAACATGTTTTGCGTGATCTTAGAGCTAGTGTAAATTTACTGCCATTTTCGGTTTACCAACAACTTAATATCGGTGAGATGAAACCAACCTCAACTACCCTTTTACTCGCCGATAGATCAGTTAAGGTACCAAAATGAATTGTGGAATATTTGTTGTTTCAAATCGATAAATTCGTATATCCTATGGATTCTATTGTTTTAGAAACAGAACCTATGGCAGGCAATTTTAAGCCAATCCCTGTAATACTTGGTCGGCCATTTGTAGCGACAGCTAATGCTTTAATAAATTACAGGAATGAAATTATGAATCTTTCTTTTGGCAACATGACATTAGAGTTAAATATTTTTGACATGTGCAAATAGCCATATGATGAAGATAATGAAAACGAAAGCGCATAATCAATTGAACCTATTATGGATGAGCATATTCAGGGGAGTTTATCTGATCCCATGGAATTTTTTACTGCTAATTATGTTGAGTCAAGTGCGCAAATAGATTCAGATATTACTAATGATTTTGTACTTGACTATATTCAAGTATTGGAAGACGATGGAAAGATTAAATATTTGGAAGAACTGGGAACATTGGAAGAAGAAAAACATGAAGAAGCACCCAATTTGGAGTTAAAAGCTTTGCCAGAAGGACTGAAATATGCATTTCTAGAAGATAATCAAACTTACCCTGTGGTAATTTATTCTTCTCTCACAAGCGATCAAGAAGGTAAACTTTTAAATATGTTGAAAGAAAATAAACTGGCAATTGGATGGACTTTAAAAGGCATAAAAAGGTATTAATCCATTAATCTGTACACACCGAATACATCTAGAAGATAATGCTAGGACATATCGTCAACCCCAAAGAAGATTAAACCCTCACATGAAAGAAATAGTAAAAACTGAGGTCCTTAAACTTCTTGATGCATGCATTATCTATCATATTTCTGATAGTAAGTGGGTAAGTCCAACACAGGTTGTACCTAAAAAGTCTGGAATCACTGTTGTAAAAAATGATAAAGGGGAATTAATCCCAACTCGCATTTCATCTAGTTGGCGTATGTGCATTGATTATAGAAAATTGAATGACGCAACTAGAAAAGATCATTTCCCTTTGCCATTTCTTGACCAAATTTTAGAAAGAGTAGATGGACACCCTTATTATTGTTTTCTTGATGGTTACTCGGGTTATTATCAGATCCCATTGCTTTAGAAGACCATGAAAATCCCACATTCACATGCCCCTTTGGAACATTTGCATTTAGGAAAATACCCTTTGGACTTTGTAATGCACATGTAACATTCCAACGATGCATGTTGAGCATATTTAGTGACATGGTTGAACACTGTTTAGAGGTCTTTATGGATGATATAACTTTCTTTGGAAATTCATTTGATAATTGCTTGACTAATCTGGAAAATGTTTTGAAAAGATGTGAAGAAAAATGACTTGTGTTAAATTGGGAAAAATGCCATTTCATGACTGATTCATGAATTGTTTTAGGACACGTTGTGTCCTCTAAAGGTATTGAGGTTGACAAAGTAAAAATAGAGGTCATTTCTAAATTACCATCACCAAAAACATTCAGGGACATTCGTTCTTTTTTAGGACATGCATGATTTTATAGGAGGTTCATTAAAGACTTTAGTACCATATCCAGACCCTTATGTAACCTCCTATTAAAAGATGCAACATTTGAATGGACAGAAGAATGTCAAAAATCATTCCAAAAAATTATCAGTCTTTTGACTTCTGCTCCTATTATGCAATCCCCTGATTGGTCTTTTCCCTTTGAGCTAATGTGTGATGCTAGTGATTATGCAGTTGGTGCAGTTATAGGGCAGAGAAAGGAAGGTAAGCCGCATGTGATATATTACGCTAGTAGAATATTAAACAGTGCACAAATGAATTACACTACCACAAAAAAGAACTACTTGCTGTAATATTTGCATTGGATAAATTTCGATCATATTTAATCGGTTCTTCAACTGTTGTTTACCATGATCATGTTGTTGTTAGATATTTGATGTCTAAACAGGATGCCAAGCCAAGATTAATACGGTGGATTTTGTTGCTTCAAGAATTCAATCTCACAATCAAAGATAAAAAGGGGCAGAGAACGTGGTTGCAGATCACTTATCGAGACTCACAAACGAGTCACTAATCGATACCACTCCTATCAATGATTCTTTCCCCGATGAATTTTTATTTTCGGTAAACGTAATGCATTGGTATGCTAATATTGTCAATTTCCTTGCAACATGAAAGATAACCCCAGACTGGAGACAACAAGATAAGAGGAAATTTTTGACCGAGGTCAAAAGATTCTACTGGGATGATCCTTATCTGTTTAAATGTTGCCCTGATCAGATTTTCAGACGATGCATACCTGACAGTGAGATAAGTGGTGTTATTCAGTTCTGTCATTCAGAAGCATGTGGAGGTCATTTCTCATCTAAGAAAACCGCTGCAAAAATCTTGCAGTGTGGATTTTATTGGCCCACCATTTTCAAAGATACATAAACTTTCTGCAAAACTTGCGAAAATTGTCAAAAGTTGGGATCAATTTCAAAAAGAAACATGATGCCTTTAAATCCCATCATTTTCATTGAAATCTTTGATTGTTGGGGGATAGATTTCATGGGCCCATTTCCACCATCCTTTGGATTTTTATATATTTTAGTTGCAGTCGACTATGTTTCAAAATGGGTCGAGGCAATTCTTTGTCGGAACAATGATCACACAACTGTGATCAAATTTTTAAAAGAAAACTTATTGAGTCGATTTGGAATTCCTCGGGCCATCATAAGTGATGGAGGTAAACACTTTTGTAATAGACCCTTTGAATCCTTAATGAAAAAGTATGGAGTCACACACAAAGTTTCCACCTCTTTTCACCCCCAGACAAACAGACAAGTAAAATTAGCAAATAGGGAAATTAAACAAATTCTAGAAAAAATGGTTAACCCAAATCGCAAAGATTGGTCTCTTCGACTAACTGATGCACTCTGGGTATATCGAACATCTTTCAAAACATCCTTGCGTATGTCTCCATATTGTCTAGTTTATGGAAAACCTTGTCATTTGCCTGTAGAACTTGAGCATAAAGCATTTTGGGCTATTAAAGCATTTAATTCAAACCTTGAAAATGCTGGTCATGAATGTAAATTGCAACTAAATGAACTTGAAGAATTAAGGAATGATTCATATGAGAATACGAAAATTCTTAAAGCTAAAAATAAAGCCTTTCATGATAGTCGAATTTCACGAAAAATATTTGAGGTTGGTCAAAAGGTTTTGCTTTATAATTCTCGTCTTCATTTATTTCCTGGAAAGTTAAAATCCAAATGGAGTGGCCCATTTATTGTGAAACATGTTTACCCATACGAGGCTATTAACATTGAGAATCCTAGGGACGGTGATGTATTTAAAGTTAATGGACAGCGTCTGAAACCCTTTTTGAAGTACTCAAAATTTCAAGAAACTTTTTTTCCTGTCAGACCCATTAAACCTTGATTGATGTAGTTTCTTTCATGTTCTGTTTAATATTTCTGTAATTTCCATTTTTCTTAGTTTTACAGTGTTCTTGTTCTTTAATTTTATCTCACACCCCGGTAAAGCAGTGGATAACAGTACTCCGTGACTCAAGTCGGTTATTTCAGTTTCCTAAAAATACTGATACCCTACAAACCAAGGCATGGAAGAAACTCTCGCAACCCTCCATAAATATTTTCCTGCACTTCCCCGAAATGCTCTGATTAAAATTTATAAAGCCCACACAGAAAGAATGAGAATTCTTATGATTCATGGTATTCCTAGTGATATTCATTGGGTAATCGAAGCAATGGTTCGTTTGGCAGGTGAGTCACCTGACTCATTCATTCCTTACATGTCTGGTTCAGGGAAAAGCACCTATTCTAAAAAATGAAGAGCTAAACAAATGGGTGTTTGTTATAAGTGTGCACGATGTACGTGCAACACTCGTTGTCGTTCTTTAGGAATGGTGTCCGATAATCGTGAAGATAAAATACAATTCATTAGGGATGGACTGAGTAAGGAGCCTTTTGATGATATATCATTGACTCTTGAGACGCATCATAGTGGATATGTTCATCGTGAAATTCTCAGATTACACACACAATTTCATAAGGAAAGACAACCATACAGTCTCGGGAATATGACTTTAAAAGACCCTGTTTGCCAATTTATAAGAAAATTGGATGGGAAAACTATCCCCGACCCATAGAGGGCGTTCAAACCGTTACTAGACGTAAAACCAGAGGAAGATGTGAGCCACAATCACAACTACCAGTACATATTATTGCATTGATTTTCTTTACTTTAAATTATTGTTTTCCTTTACTTTTTGTCGACAATATCTAACTTTTTTGTTCACGATCTATTTTTCTGATAGTTGTCATTTTGCAGATATTAGTGCATTTCTCACTCACCCTTTTCAGGATTTATAAATTCAGCTCGTCATCTCTCTTTCCTCAACACATCTAGCTAAGAGAGGTAGTACAAATGGAGACAACTTCAAAACAATGATTCACTAATATCTGTGTATTTTGTGGAACTAGCTCCGGAACTAAACCAAAATTTCTTGAGGGAGCAAGAGAATTGGGTAGAGTTATGGAAAATAGAAATATGCACTTAGTATATGGCGGTGGCAATCTTGGATTGATGGGGTGTATTTCAAAAGTTGTACAAGAAGGTGGAAGTCAAGTTTTGGGGATCATCCCAAAACCTTTAACAGAAAGCCACATCATCGGAAAATCAAATGGAGAAGAATGTATTATCCCAGGTATGTCTGAAAGACTCATTGAAATGATCAATCATGCTGATGCTTTCATTGCTTTACCAGGTGGGCTCGGAACGTTGGAAGAAATATTCACTATTGCGTCATGGGTAAACTTGAATATTCACCAAAAACCTATTGGGCTATTTAATGTTAATGGATTTTTTGATTTTCTTTTTGTATTTCTTGAAGATGCCAAAAGGAATGGGTTTATTTCAAAACTGGTAAGAGATATCTTTCTAACTGCACGAACATCTGATGATTTAATTGACCAACTCTTAGCTTATGAACCAAAAATCGACCCTATTCTTTCCAAGTTGAACTGGTCTGGTAACGATCGTGGCAAAAAGCGCAAAGTAAACATGGACCTTAATCTATAATCTTTAGTTATGACTGTCAATTTCACAATAACCAGGTGATATCTTCTAAACTCTTTCTTTCTTTCTTTAAACATTGGGGACAATGTCTCGTTTTGGTTGGGGGGAAGATAGTTTAGGAAATAAATAATTTTCATGTTTATGTCTGTTTCATTGATGTTAGTTTTTACTGTGTTGTTATTTTGTGTGTAAAAATATATATCCATATATATACACACAAACTAACAACAATGATGTTTTCTAAACCAAGCGGAATTGTTGTTCAGAGGTGGCTGCGTAAGGAGTTTTCACTGCTGAGACGCATCTCAATATAATTCGTAACAAGTTATTTATTGTTCCTTTCTTTTTGAATCATTTAAATTTGTGAATTCTCCATAACATTGATTAAATTTGATCTTTATATGCTCGTCTGGCAGATATTATCAACAATATGGTAACATATGACTATGAGTGGTGAGTGAAAATTCTGTAATATTCAGTTCTCTAATTTGTTGGAGGTAACACCTAGAGCAGTGAAATTTTTTATTATGCAAAAAAAAAAAAAAAAAAAGAAAAAGAAAAAAAAGAAGTTTGAATAAAGTTCGTTTCGTAGCCTTTCTAACCTGAGCAATTAAGTCCGAATGAGTGTTTTAACACTTAGTACCCTAAGACCAACTGGTCTTGGAATTACTGGCCCAAAGCTCGTTACAAGGGTTAAAAAGAAAGCTTAAGGAAATCGGACAATGTTTATCTGAGATTCGAGCAATTAAGCCCGTAGGGGTGTCTTAACACCTAGTGCCCTAAAACCAACTGGTTTGGGAGTCACTGGCCCAAAGTTTGATATATGGATTGATGATATATTTTAGACATTGTTTATCTGAGATCCGAGCAATTAAGCCCGTAGGGTGTCTTAACACCTAGTGCCATAAAACCAACTGGTTTGGGAGTCACTGGCCCAAAGTTTGATACATGGATTGAAGATATGTTTTAGACACTATTTAAATGAGATCCGAGCAATTAAGCCTGTAAGGGTGTCTTAACACCTAGTGCCCTAAAACCAACTGGTTTGGGAGTCACTGGCCCAAAGTTCGATACATGGATTGAAGATATGTTTATAAATAAACTTTCACTGCCAAAAAATGTGTAAACTCTAATATAATTTTAGGACAACAATATTACTCTATTTTCAATAAATACATGTGATATTGTGTGCAAAATATATTGATTAATATCTTATTTTATGAGTATATGGAAGAATGGTAAAAAAGTACATGAGAAGTCATTTATTTGATCATTCAGGAAAAAAGAAAATAACTGTTGACTTAGATAAGAATTTTTCTTCCGCTTGAATTACTAGGGACTAGTAATAAGCTGGTAGGGGTGTGATGGATACTAAAAAATGCATATTTATTAGACGATAAGTTAATCATTTTACACTTATAGTTTCACTAATCCCCTTAAATTGACACATTTGTGAAATAATATTTTATAGTTATGCTTTGAGTGCTTTTACTGTGCTATTTTATGTTTTTGTTAGGAAAAATACTGCTTGGAAGCTCGACGGGACAAATCAGACGTGAAAAAGAAAAACGAAAATTCTGCAAGCACGTCGTAAATTCTGCAAGCACGCCGTGACACGTGGAACCTTTATGTCGCGACACGTGTCCCCAATGTGGCTTCACCATTCTCTGACAGGTGTCCCCAACGTGGCTTCACCATTCTTTGACACGTGTCCACAACATGCATTCGCTGGTCTGGGTGGCCAAGTTTCCTATAAATAAGAGCGTCCGACATTAGAAATTTTCATACTTTCTTTCCTGATTCCTCTGTAAATCTTGGAGAGAGTCTTGTTTGTTTATTTACTTAAAGATTTTTGTAATGTCTTTTTCTTTCAATAATAAAAGTACAAGTATATTTTATTACAAAATGAGTAGCTAATTTCTTTTCTGCTAGGGTAAGGGTGAAGCTTTTATAATGGAAACATATATTAAACTTGCTTCTATTATAATAAATAAATTGAAATCTAATGATTAAAACTTGATTTAAATCTAGATTAATTATTGACAATCTTTCTACCGCCTTTATGGCTGGTTTTATCTGTCTATCGCCTTTATGGCTGGTTTTATCTTTCTACCGCCTTTATGGCCGGTTTTATCTTTCTACCGCCTTTATGGCTGGTTTTATCTGTCTACCGTCTTTATGGCTGGTTTTATCTTTCTACCGTCTTTATGGCCGATTTTATCTTTCTACCGCTTTTATTGCTGGTTTTATCTGTCTACCGCCTTTATGGCTGGTTTTATCTTTCCACCACATAAATGGCTGGTTTTCTACGATTTTGGCTTAATTAAGTACCTTTATAGGACTTGTTATAGACAAATGGTATCACCCCTTTTATGACCGATTTTATGTTTTTGGCATACTTAGTACCTTGGTATGACTAATTGTAGACATAAATGATTACCGCCTTTATGGCTGGTTCTTTATATTGGCATAATTAATTCCTGTAATAAATTAAGTGGATAACAAAGGCAATTTATAAATTATAATAAAACAAGATTTCTAAATGTTTAAAAGACTAAAATGGATCCCTTAACTCCAATATTTCATTCTATTATTGCATTCTAACCTAAAAGACTCCAACTACTTCAACAAATCAAACTTTTCTTTTCCGCACTGTTCATTATTCTATTTTGCTAAATCTCTTCTCTGTGGATCGACCCCGAACTCACCGAGTTATTTTATTACTTCAAAACTCTTATACTTGGGAGTAAAAGACCACTTTTTCGAACTGAGTTGATGTAGCAGCCACAAACAGCGAACCATCAATCCTTTCGGCGACGGCGACCTGAGGGCACCCTTATCATATTTATTTTCATAAGTTTTGGACGCTGCGTGCCTTGCTGGACGTGAAATACGTCTAGCAGGGTATGCGAAGTCCTACATCAAAGACGGCCAAATTTATGGTCACATTTTTTTTCTTTGGCATTTCGTTATTTATCTTTTTATTTATTTATTCACTTTCATCGTTATTTCATTATTTCACATTTATTTTGTTATTTATCTTTTTGTCTAATTATCGTTATTTTATTATTGCGCTTTTATTTTATTTGTTGGTAATTATCCGCATATGCATGGTTATGTTTTTTTATGTCCGCTTACATTGCATTGATAATTATGTGTGTTATTATCCCTTGTGGTATATCGGATGGAAACCCAGACATAAATTCCATAGCCGAATCCGAATGGACGGTAGTGCGGTTTGAAATTGGGATACAACTCCACGTGTCACTTGGAAAATACTCATATATGCGTGATTAACCCCATTTTATTGCCATTTCTTTATTGACGCATTTCCTGCTTTTAATTATTTATTATGATTTTCGTTATTGCATCTCGTACTTCTTAATTTAATATGCTTTTGGAATCGTGTTATTGTGATTATTATTTGCTTGGGTATGTCATTACATTTTTATTCGCTTTTATGTATGAATTGCATTAAGACTTGGCTATACCATTATGTGAACCCGTCCATTATACTGGCATAAGTAATGGACCATTCCGAACCCAACGATTTGAGGTCTTCCATTGCGATGGGTGAGTGCGGCCTTAAATCTTTTCCCAATTCAGACTGGGTGACGACTCATTTATTCTCCGGTTTAGTCCCCCGCGGGCTACTCCGTACTCTCTACGAGCTGCGAGCCCAACAGTGTCGTGGTCGCCGAGCATCATAGGCATAACAGTAAACCCCGCTTCGCTCCTACATCTGTCAAATATTAATCCAATTATTATGAGATCTTCAAGACTCATTACAATTGCTCTGAGATCTTCAAAACTCATTACAACTCAATTGAACTTATTTTGATACACATATTGCCAACAAACATGTAACTAACAATTTTCCCATTTAGCATTCCTTGACAAAACCACATAATACAAAGACTATGGTAAAAGATCCAAAAATAAAATAGACAACTGCTGACCATCAAAATATTGACTTTTTTCAATATGACTCGGTCTAATACCTAAACAAATAGTCTTGAATTCGAAGACGCAATACCACATACAGCCACTAATATGCTCACAGCTGAAACATCCACAAACAACAATATACCCATGAAAATTATAAAGATTATATAGAGTAGATAAATTAAATAAATAAATATTCTTATGCATTGTGTGTATGTGTTTAATTAAAAAATATATCCTAATCCTTTTTTGTCACAAAATGACAGTGGGTACGTTAAAACCCATGCAGAAGAACGAAAAATAGACACACTAGCTACTTGTAAACCTAACTTACTCTTTATCACTAACATCACAATTTAGTTAGTAAAATGAACACATGAGAAGTAAACGAAAAACACTCACAATTATGCAATGCTAAATAAAATGCAACAATGACATGAAACACACACACAATGAGTTAAAAAACAGAAAAAAAAAATAAGTAAAAAATGACTCAAAATAGTACTTCAAGCAAGTACATGTTGGATAATTATGACCCATAGCATCACTATTTGTACAGAACATGGTGTTGTTGTACAAATTAACTATGTGACAAAGGAAATTGCTCTTTTATCATTTGTAATTGGATTACCGGGATATATAAATGATTAAAGTCCATATGATTAGTACCAGATTAATAAGATATGAGACAGTATTAATCCACTAAGGTTTAATCATTAAATATCCCTAGTCGTAGTATTATCGAGACTGGACATCGATAATGCGGATAGGCTAGTATTACACTTGTGCGTGTTATGGAAGCGTAACGACATAGTTCTCATATATTTGGGTATTGGATACTCATGCAACTGTAATAAGAGGTTCTGTTTACCGATGGTACGGAAACAGCTTCGCTTGGATAGACCCCTCGAATCCCATTGGTAGTATTACTATGTGTCTATGGGAGTTAGAATCAGGGTAGTGTATTTGGTCTTAACCTGAGACTTGCATCGCTAATACTTGCGACAATCAGTATACTTTGGTTTGGTGTCGTCTGGGGCTTTAACAGGTTCTGTGTATGCCTCTTCTGGGTATACTGAGAATCGTAGTGTATGGGTGTGATGTCAAGATGGAAGTATCACTTCAGTAAATAGAGATGATGATCACGCAGAGGATACAGAACTGGTACTCTCTTAAATGCTGTAGCTATCGAGATAATATGACAAAGTCATGATTATCCGATTAAATAGACTAGTTGCTGTTAATCTCGATATATGCTTCGTACGAGGCAGACACAATTCCAGCCCCAGGCCTAGCATGTGACATCCGATACTGGATCGTAATACGCGATACTACGTATACTACGCCTGATATAGATTATGTATATTCCATGTCTGAATATATTTCTGGAGAATTTGGTAGGCACGGTGCTTTGCTAGAAGCCAACCATGTATTGTAAATCGGTAAGAACGTGATACTAGGTACGCACATATTCGGATAGTCCGATAACCGTATTTACTGCCAACATATCCAGGGATCTCTTGGGTCGCCTCCCAAAGATTCACCGATGACATTTGACTCGAACAGATAATTAATCTGGGATTAATTAAATGAGAAAGAATTAATATGGGATTAATTACGTTGAGAATTTATCTGGGAATAAATTCGTTGAGAAGAGAGAATGCGATTAATTTAGAATTAATCGGTAAAGTAAATTTAATAGTGAAATTAGATTTTACTATTTAATTTATTTAATTTGGATAAAATAATATATTAGATATATTAATTGAAATTAGATTTCAATGCGGAAAATTGGATTTTAATTCAAGCGAAAGAATTATTTTAGAATTAATTCACAAGCGACTTTCATAATAATTTTGCTAGGCATTATTATTTAATTAAATTGGATTTAATTAAGTCGCAATGGAAAATTTGCTTAATTCGGAATTAAATGAAACCCGGGCCCGAGCGAAGTTGCGTGTTGGATTGTCCGACTTAAATTTAGAATTCAAGTGGGGCCCACCAACTTACATCAATGTCTTTGACATTTGATGGAATTTGGTAATGGTTATGTAAGCTTGGATTGCTTGTAAAATACATAAACCAAACCAACACTCAAACTTAATATATATTAACTGTTGTTGACTTTAAGTGGTAACAAGTTACTATTCACATCACTTAAACTTCTTCTTCTCTCTCAATATGGCGTGAGCTTCTCATTTCTCCATGGAATTTTTGTTTTCAAAAATTCTACCATGCTAGCTCATTTTGGAGTCAAATGAAGGTGATAGGGAGACCAACCCGAGAGTTTGGAACTCGTCTTCAAGCTCCGAAGCTTCCAACGCATCCAAGGAAAGATGGAATTTTTTGAAATCTCCTCCACCAATCAATGTGAGTATTTCGCAACTTATCTTCTTTATTCACACACAAATCACAACTTAGAGACCTTTGCATGTTCTAGGAACACTTACAATTGGTATAAGAGCCATCCTAAGTTTGATTTGGAATTTTAGGGTTCATGACTTTATTTGGGGTTTTTGTGTTTAGAACATAATTTCTTCAAATTGGTGGTTTGGTTGAGTTGGTATGATGTTGAATTGGATTTGTGCATCCTTAATTTTGTGAAAAATTGATAGGATTAATTTTCCCCAAAATATACCCATTGGCCGAAACTTAGAACCCTTAAGCTTATGGTGATTTTTTTAAAATTAGACAATTGGATGTGTTGTTGGCATGAAATGAATATTAGATGTTGATTTAATTGGATTGGAATCAAATTGCATAATTATTTCTTGTCAAAACCGTGAGCATGATGCATGTTATAATGAATTGTTTTCCTTCAATTTGTGTTGGACATGAATTGGAAATGTAAAGCATGATTAATTGATTTAATTGGTGTTTTGGAAGCATTAGATTAATTAATTAATTATGGTAATTACACTTGAATTGAATTAATTTGTAATTTAGAATAATAAGTTAATTTAATTCGTTGTAATTGGGTCTAATGGGCTTGGTTGGGCCAAGTTTTGTTTAGGATAATTGGTTGGATCCAATTAGGCCTAAAACCATTTCCATAAAGTCCAAATATGACAATTGGGCCTTTAAATAATTTAATTGGGCCTAATGGGCCTAAATTGATTCTTGGCATAGGATGAATCCTAATTGGGCCTTGACATCTTGGGTTTGACCCATAATTGCCAAAGCTCATGCCTAAAGAATTAATTAAAAGCCCATTGGACTTTAATTGAATATTATCGGATACTAATTGGGCCTTTGAGACCCATTAAGATTGGATTTGGAATCCAAGTCTAAAAGGTACAATTAAAAGTGTAATAATTTAATTTGGAATTAAATGTGAATTAGTATTGAATATAATTTAAATTGGATTTAAAATTATAGTTAGATATAATTCAAGAAGACGTACTTTGAGTACTTATTCTTAAACGAGTTGGACTCGCGCAAATCAAATCGTTGTTTGAACATTGGATGGTAATTAATTAAAGATTAATTAATTGGATTAGATTGATTGATAACATGTTATGTGTGAATACTTGGATGTATGAATGAATAATGTATATCAGATGGATATTAGAAGGGTGAGGGCAATTTTGGAAATTGTTGTAATAAATTTAGAATTTATTAAATTGGACCTGCGTGTCCAGCCTATTACCTCTTTTTTCATTGTATTTCTCTTCTCACCAATTCCCCTCAATGTAAATGAGGTTTCTTTAGAAGTATTATGTAATTGGGTAGAAGCAAGAAAAGTGCTAGCGGAGAGAGGAAAGAGAGAGATTTGTTCTAGGAACAAATTGTATTATATATTCATCCGCATATCATTATTATTTTATTCGCGCCTTATTATGCTTTTAGAATGCATGTTTAAGGGTGTATGATGAGACCTAATTAAAAATAATTATTTGGTTGCCAATTACGCGAAAAACCCTCAACAAATATTAAGCGCTTTCCTTCCATTGAATGATTCTTTCTCAAGATCCAAGATTGGCACTGGTTTGTTGGCCAAAGTCAAGACCTTTGTCCATCGCGGATGTGTTTGAATCATGAAGGCTTTGTTCCATATCGCATGTCTTGTCCAAGTTGTGATTTGTTGGCCAAAGTCAAGATCACTTCTTGTCCATCGACATCGATTACGAAGCTTTCCAAAGTCAATGGGTCACGCTTAACTAGAATCATTAAGCTTGTTGTGCCAAAGCCAAAGCTTAGTTGATTTAAAGGAAAAGGTTAGGCAATATATTGGATATTTTGGCGTATATCGGATATATGTTTCGGACTTGGATGTCCACCTACTGGATCTAGGAATTGGATGGGATCCAATTGATCTTAGAGATCTACCTAGTTAAGTTTCATACAATTTGTTGGCCAAAGTCAAGATTATGTGTTATTTAACGGGATCCTAGCCCACTAGGAAACTAGGTTTCCCGAGTACTCCACAGAGGGTTAGAGGCTCGCCGAAAAATAGTGGGAGGCAAGTATTAAATTTGCAATTTCATTTAGATACTTGCCAATACGCGCTCATTTCATTTTTTGTCATTATTTAAATATAAATATATTAGTTGGACTAATATTTAATTGTTGTTTTAATTAAACAGTTAAACTGTATTCAAACTACTTCAATTATAGTTGATTATATAATTGGATTATAGTAATCAATATATTTGAATTTAACCAATCAAATAGTAGTTAATTATATAGTTAGACTATAGTAATCATTACATTAGATTGTACCCGAAATCGTTGATTGGATAGTTGGACTATAGCAATCAAGATGAATTGAAAGATTAGCGTCAAATGACATAATCCTAAGTGATAAATGTCTTTTACGGCTTTAATTTTCATATTGGGAAATGAATTTCAGGATAGTCCTGGGAGTTGAGAAGTTACTCTATTTGATAGAGCGACCTCTCGGGCCTAAACCCGGAGTTGAGCAAATAGTAGAGCATGATCTTTGGAAGATTCATATGATGATAACTTTAGTGCTCAATCCGTTATGCTTGCCTCAAAGACTCCTTAATTTCTTCGTCAGAACTAAGGATTAGATCCTTATAGTATGATATTGAAATTGAAGGATCTTCATAGATCTATACTTAGATCTTAGAAGTGTTGATTGCAAAAGATAATTCTTGGAGAGTTAATGGCTTTGCTCAAGGAGTCAGAGCCAGAACTTGCAAAAAGGCAAAAAGCGCAAGGCGCATCTTACTTCAACATCCCAGAAGGTCAAGGCTTGGCCGAAGACTTATAGTGATGTGAAAAAAGGTAAAGGCAAAATCGTCACAGTCTTCTAGGAAGACAAATGACATATCCCAAGATGTCTGCCTAAACTGTGGCAAATGGGGTCACTGGAAGCGTGACTGCCGTATGGACAAGGCAGACATGAATGAAGTGAAGACGGGCTAGGCTCCGAGACTTCAATTATGTTTTTTATAAACATGTCTACTACTGGTTTCAAAATTGGATTTTTGATACTAGAAGTGGTACATAAATATGTACTGGTGTGCAGAATCTGCTGATTAGCAGGAGACTGACTTCAGTTGAGATCGACCTGCGAGTCGAAAACGGGACGAGAGTCGCTGTTTTAACCGTAGAAACCTGACTTTTGGAACTGCCCTTTGGGCATGTACTTGAATTAGGAAACTGTTATAATGTACCTAGTTTGACTAGAAATATTATCTCTATATCAAGTATAACCCGTTGCGGGTATATTTATATTCCAGAACACTAACTGTTTTTGTTTATAAAGATGATATTGAGATAAACACATTAGATATGAATAACAGTATTTATATTTGGAATATAAATGAATCTCAAACATATAACATGACAAACAGATAGCTCAAACTGAATTAATCAGATGAGACTTATTTGTGGCATTGTTGTCTGAGACACATTAACAAGGCTCGTATATCCACACTTTTGAAGAGTGGATACTAGGACGGATTTGATTCTAATTCAAATGATGTCTACGAATCTAGTTCATTAGGCAAAGTGCCTAAAACATCTTTTACTTAGTAAAAGTGCAAATGCCACGGATCTGTTAGCCCTCGTTCATAGTGACGTAAGTGGGCCCATGTCTAGCCAGGCTAGAGGTGGATTTGAATACTTCGTAACCATACACGGATGTGGCATCGCATTACGGTTATGTGTATCTTATGAAACACAAGTCAGAAACTTTTGAGCAATTCAAAGAGTTTCGACAAGAAGTAAGAATAACAGACCGGTAAAAGTATTAAAAACATTACGGTCGGACCATAGTGTAAAATACTTTAACATATGAGTTTCTTGATTACTTGAAAGAGTATAGTATTCTTTCATAGTGGACTCCTCCCGGAACACCTCCATTTGATGGTGTGTCCGAACAGAGAAATCGAACTTTGTTGGACATTGTAAGGTTTATGGTAAGTCGCTCTGAGCTACCAATTTCCTTCTAGGGATACGCATTAAACAGTACAATACTTATTTTGAATAAGGTTCCATGAAAATCTGTTAGACAGACTTCATATTAGATATGAACAGGAAAGAGACTGGGTTTTCTCATTCCTGAAGATTTGGGAATGATGGGCATATGTTTGGATGATACCAAACTAGAACCCAAATCGGATAAGTGCCTAATTTGTGGGTTATCCTAGGGAAACCAAAGTATAGTACTTATACAACTCACAAGAGACCAATGTAATTGTTGCTCTCCATGCGATTTTCCTAAAAGGAATTCCTAAATGCAGTGGTAAGTGGGAGGAAAGTAAAACTCGATGAAAATTGGAGTAATACTATTCCAGGCACCGAGTCCTCACGGAACACCAACAGTTCATCAGGGATGAAACTGTACCAATAATCTTCGAATACACAAGAACCGCGTAGGTCAGAGAGAGTCAGAAAACAACCTGGGAGGTATGGGTTTCTGATCTCACCTCATGTAGATGTCAATCTTATTGAGGAAGACGAACCGACTACATATGAGGAAGTGATACAAGGTATCGACTCCCTTTTATGGCAAAGTGCCATGAAGTCCGAAATGGATTCCATGTATAGCAACTAAGTTTGGACACTGGTTGATGTACCAGAAGGCATTGTGCCTATTGGTACTATATGGGTCTTCAAGGAAGACAAATATGGATGGCAACATATAAACGTACATAGCTAGGCTTGTAGCGAAAAGGTATCGTCATCAACATAGTGTCGATTACGATGAAACCTTTTACTCATTGTCATAATTAAATCAATTTGGATAATGCTTGCGAATGCTGCGTATTTCATTTATGAAATATGACAGCTTAACGTCAAAACTGCTTTCCTTAAACGGAAACCTTTTGGAGGGTGTTTACAACAACCTGATGGTTTTGTCGTGCCAAAACATGAAAACAAGGTTTGCAAGTTAAATCAATCCATTTATGGATTGAAGCAAGCATTGAATTCTTGGAATCACCGTTTTGATGTAATCATAATGGTATATGATTTAATTCAAAATGAATATGATTCTTGTGTATATAAGAAGGTTAATGGGATCGCACTGAAAATGAATGTCCTATATGATGATGACATTTCTTGGAAATGACATTCCCATAAAATAATCGGTGAAAGCTTGGCTTTCATGAAAATTCTCCGTAGATTACTTGGGAGAGGCAACCTTTATTCTAGGAATAAGGATCTACTGAGATAGATCTAAAAGTTGTTGGCACTCTCTGAGAACTCATACATTGAAATATATGTACGTGACCTGGTGTCTCATACGCTTTGAGCATATGGAGTCACAATCAGGCCAATCTAGGTGATGGTCACTGGATTGATGTTAAAGACATCCTTAAGTATCTTAGATGAACTAAGGATGCTTTCTTAAGCTATGAAGAATGAGAACTTGAGGTGACTGGGTTCACCGCTGTAAGTTTCCAAACCGATAAAGACGACTGTAAGTCGCAATAAATGGTACTATATAGTTTGAATAACGGAACAGTGAGCTGGAAATCTTCCAAGCAAGATACTGTTGCCGAATAAACAACAAAAGCGGAACATTGTTGCAGCTGAGGCAGCAAAAGAAGCATTTTGGATCTATAATATTCCTAATTAGATTAGGAGTAGTTCTGTTAGCAGCTGAGCTAGGCTACAACACAGGCTAAGGAACCGCGGTCTCATCAATGATCCAAGTATGTACTTCAATCGTTTCATCTTATTCTTAAGATCATACATCGTGGCAATGAGATGATCGAATAAATCGCATCAGATGATAACATTACAAATCCGCTGACGAAAGCTAATTCTTAGCAGAAGTTTGAGCGACCCGTACATAGTTCAGGTGGAGAACACCTGAGTGATTGGCTATTGGCCAAGTGGGAGATTGTTGAAAAATTATGACCCATAGCATCACTATTTGTACAGAACATGGTGTTGTTGTACAAATTAACTATGTGACAAATGAAATTGCACTTTTATCATTTGTAATTGGATTACCGGGATATATAAATGATAAAAGTCCATATGATTAGTACCAGATTAATAAGATATGAGACAATATTAATCCACTAAGGTTTAATCATTAAATATCCCTAGTCGTAGTATTATCGAGACTGGACATCGATAATGCGGAATAGGCTAGTATTACACTTGTGCGTGTTATGGAAGCGTAACGACATAGTTCTCATATATTTGGGTATTGGATACTCATGCAACTGTAATAGGAGGTTCTGTTTACCGATGGTACGGAAACAGCTTCGCTTTGGATAGACCCCTCGAAATCCCATTGGTAGTATTAATATGTGTCTATGGGAGTTAGAATCAGGGTAGGTGTATTTGGTCTTAACCTGAGACTTGCATCGCTAATACTTGCGACAATCAGTATACTTTGGTTTTGGTCGTCTGGGGCTTTAACAGGTTCTGTGTATGCCTCTTCTGGGTATACTGAGAATCGTAGTGTATTGGGTGTGATGTCAAGATGGAAGTATCACTTCAGTAATATAGAGATGATGATCACGCAGAGATACAGAACTGGTACTCTCTTAAATGCTGTAGCTATCGAGATAATATGACAAAGTCATGATTATCCGATTAAATAGACTAGTTGCTGTTAATCCGATATATGCTTCGTACGGGGCAGACACAATTCCAGCCCCAGGCCTAGCATGTGACATCCGATATTGGATCGTAATACGCGATACTACGTATACTACGCCTGTTATAGATTATGTATATTCCATGTTGAATATATTTCTGGAGAATTTGGTAGGCACAGTGCTTTGCTAGAAGCCAACCATGTCTTGTAAATCGGTAAGAGCGTTATACTAGGTACGCACGTATTTGGATAGTCCGATAACCGTATTTACTGCCAACATATCCAGGGATCTCTTGGGTCACCTCCCAAAGATTCACCGATGACATTTGACTCGAATAGATAATTAATCTGGGATTAATTAAAAGAGAAAGAATTAATCTGGGATTAATTGCGTCGATAATTTATATGAGAATAAATTCGTCGAGAAGAGAGAACACGATTAATTTAGAATTAATCGATAAAGTAAATTTAATAGTGAAATTAGATTTTACTATTTAATTTATTTAATTTGGATAAAATAATATATTAGATATATTAATTGAAATTAGATTTCAATGCGGAAAATTGGATTTTAATTCAAGCGAAAGAATTATTTTAGAATTAATTCACAAGCGACTTTCATAATAATTTTGCCAGGCATTATTATTTAATTAAATTGGATTTAATTAAGTCGCAATGGAAAATTTGCTTAATTCGGAATTAAATGAAACCCGGGCCCGAGCGAAGTTGCGTGTTGGATTGTCCAACTTAAATTTAGAATTCAAGTGGGGCCCACCAACTTACATCAATGTCTTTGACATTTGATGGAATTTGGTAATGGTTATGTAAGGCTTGGATTGCCTGTAAAATACATAAACCAAACCAACACTCAAACTTAATATATATTAACTTGTTGACTTTGGAAGTGGTAACAAGTTACTATTCACATCACTTAAACTTCTTCTTCTCTCTCAATATGGCGTGAGCTTCTCATTTCTCCATGGAATTTTTGTTTTAAAAAATTCTACCATGCTAGCACATTTTGGAGTCAAATGAAGGTGATAGGGAGACCAACCCGAGAGTTTGGAACTCGTCTTCAAGCTCCGAAGCTTCCAACGCATCCAAGGAAAGATGGAATTTTTTGAAATCTCCTCCACCAATCAATGTGAGTATTTCGCAACTCCTCTTCTTTATTCACACACAAACACAACTTAGAGACCTTGGCATGTTCTAGGAACACTTACAGTACAATGATACCAGTAAGTACTCAGCTGTTTATGACATGAGATAATATGAAAAAAATTTGGTCACACTCAATAATACACGCATGCATATGACATAAACACCAAAGCATAGCAAATACTTACGTGAAAAATAAGTGTACAACAAGTCAATACTTAAGACTTTATTTTATGAGTGATACAAAGCCACATAAATCATATCTCACGAAATACCTAGGACACAAAATAGGTGGTCGAACCCCAGCACCACTAGGACATGAAAATAAGCAACATTGATTACATGCTATAATATTCTCTCCATAATTATGATGAACTCATAAATAAAAATTCTTTCGAGTGAAGAGTTTTTCTCTTATCTTTTGAATTTGACTCATTGGCTCTTTTGAGTACTTTTTGAATTGAAGCACTTGAGACTCATTTCAATTGATATTATTTTTTTCTTAAAAGGGATAACATGAGGTCATTAAGTCAAAGGTCACACTATTCAGTGAGCTAAGTCAGACAAAGATTAGACTGCACGTCTAAAAACTCATACATGCGATTAAGCCTCGAGAACAACAAAAACATGTATGTGAAATGCAAGAAAAAGATATACTAAGGGTTTCCATCACACACACTTATGCACATAGAGCATCAAGAAAAATAAAAACATATTACACATGCATAACCATTTATCCTACATAACATGATCAAATGCAACAAGCTTTTCATACTCTATCAAGCCACAAAAACTTTTTGGTCTTTTTCATATTATAGTTTTTTTTTTTGTATTTTTCTTTTAACATGAAAACAAGAAAAGACACAATGAGGCTTGTCATTATCCAATGTTACGTGGAGTTATATCCCGAGTGTAGATTATACTACCGTCTACTCGGAATCGGCTATGAAATTTATGTTCGGGTTTCCATCTTATATACCAATAGACATATAACAAAAATACACACCTATATACAGTGAAAATAAAAACATGGAGTCGTGTAAACACATAAAACACACGCACACACATGCAATGGGAAAATATGAATGCACTAAGTAGAGTTGCACTGAAGTGCACTCTCATCACACCATATAAGATCAAGGCATTTTGACATTATTGGGAAAAAAAGTTTATTTACTTACACAAATTTTATTAGGAACCTCTTTCACATAAGTATTCATTGTCAATAGTGCAAGTTTCTCACAAATAAAATACGTCTATTTAGCTAATGCAAATTCTTGATGAATGATGAGTGGTAATTATATCACTATTTCCCACTCATTTAACCTAATATATTGTAAAGTTTCTCGGGTTGTATGAACGTTTTGATGTGTTTTAGTTTATTTTGCAGATAAAATAAAATTGGGACTTAATGGAATCATTTAGGATGAAATATGGGTCAAATAAGGGCAAAAAATGGACTTGACATTTTTATTTTGGAGATTGGAAACTTGAAAGGGCGTCCTAACGAAGTACAGTTTCGGAAATTCTAATTTTGCGTAATTGTTGTATTTTGGCCATAACTGTTTACTACGATATTAGATTGAGGTGATTTAGGTTCCAGAATAAAGAAGACTCAAATATCTACAACTTTGAAGAACAAAATAATTTCGAATTCTGAATATTTCATGACCGAAATTGATGAAACATCCGTTAGTGTGTTATGTGTGATTATTAAAATCTTTTTCAAAACAAAACAAAAAAATAAATAAAAAATAAAAAATGTCAAACTTCCACCAAACATGCTTGCATGTTTGGTGCCATGTTTGGTGCCATGTTTGATACCATGTTTGGTGGAGCAATTGGTGGAGAAATTGGTGGAAGCCTTTAGATTTTCCTATAAATACCAAGCAATTTCATTTGTAATTCTCATGCTTTCCTTAGGTTTTTGTAAGGAATTTAAGGATTGCATCTTGTTTGTTTTTTTTTTCATTTAAATTATGTATTTTTATTTTCAGTAATAGTAGTAGTTTCTTTTCTTTTCTTTTCTTTTATGTTTTGTAGTTAAATTTCCGTTGGGGGAATGATGGAGCTTTTATTATTTTAGTTTATTCTCCCTTAATTATAATATGGAAATTATAATTTAAATTAAAGGATTACCTCATTAATGGCTGGTTTTATTTATTTGACATAATGTGACACCGCCTATATGGTCGATCTTTAGGTGACAGATAATTACGCCTACATGGCTGGTTTATGGACAAATGATAACACCGCCTTTATGGTCGATTGGACTTAATTGAAAATCTGACTCAATCAGGATACCGCCTATATGGTCGGTTGGTAATATCACTGATAATTTCTATATTATAATAATGGAGATTTTTAAATTAGAATTAGTAAATGTGGATCCCCTAACCCCCATCATTTTATTTTTATTATAGGGAAGTGATGAAACACAATATTCACAAGCTTAATAATTGATTTAATTATATTATGTTTAATACTTTAGTTTGTTTATTAAATCTTAACCTTAATGCTTCTTGTTGCCTGATCACCAATAATATTGATTGGGTAAACTTAAAATGAACTTGGAAAATAGATTTTAGGTTTCAGCCTTAGATTCAATAGCTCACGATATTCCTTGAGGATAGATAACCCTTTAATAAATTTCCTTACATGACATGAATATACCTGTCGGGCAGGGGTAGCCATAATTGGAACTTGAACTTAGTGAATTCAGGTATCTTGATTAACATAAGAATATGATTAATTGGGTTATTTTGGGTATTTGCATCTGACCATCGGAATAGGCTTTTGCATATCTTCGTGTTCCAGGTTAACAAACTAATTTATTACACATATATAAGAGAATCAATTCATCATTAGAATAATATTGTGTGAAATCACAACCCTAGGTATTTTGTGTCTTTTGTTATTTTCCTTAATATTTTCTTTTGTATTTTTATTTATTTAACAAATCCACATTCAACCAACCAATCAAGCAATCATTCTCTTCTCCCTTTAATTAGATACTTGTAAATAAATAAAATCAATAATTAATAGCAATAGTAAGAATTAAGTCCTCGTGGGATCAATATTTTTATACTACTTGAAGGATACGTGCTTATGTTATACGCGTGTGATTACGCCGGTCAAGTTTTTGGCGCCGTTGCGGGGGACTTGTTTTTCTTGAGTTATTAATTTTGAAGCTATCTAATTTACTTGTATCTAATTTTCTTTTTATCTGTAATTTTTATTTCCTACTTTTATTTTTCAGGTGGTTGACATGGATCTTTATTGGGAGATAGAAAAATTATTCGAAAAAATCAAAAAAATTGAAAAATTTTACAAAAATTAAAAAAATATTTTATGTTTTTGTTTTTTTTTTTTTTAACTTGATTAATCATGTGAAATTGGTGAGAGATAGCTGTGTAATGAGTTTCCACTCTTGATACGTATCTCAAACCTATTTTCGAAACAAGTTAATTTTTGTTTATTTCTTTTTGAATTATTTAATTTGTGAATTCTCCATAAAACTGACTAAAATGAATCTTCATATGCTCAATTGGCAGATATTATCAACATGCATGGTAACATACGGACATGAGCTGTAATTGAAAAGTTTGTAATATTCAGTGCTCTAGTTTAATTGGAGGAAGCATCTATAAATGGCAATGGAGTAAAAAAAAAACGTCTGAGATCCGAGTTATTAAGTCCGTATGGGTATTTTAACACCTAGTGCCCTAAAACCAACTGGTTTGGGAGCCACTGGCCTAAAGCTCGCTACATGGATCAAAGATGTTGCAAAATATATTTATACCTGAAGTCTGAGTAATTAAGTCTGCATGGGTGTCTTAACACCTACTGCCCTAAAACCAACTGGTTTGGGAGTCACTGGCCCAAAGCTCGCTACATAGACTGAAGATATTGTATATAAATAAAAAAAAATCAAAAATCAAAGAAAAAATCAGAAAAATCAGAAAAAATTATTCTATTGCTACAAAAAGGTGTGAATTCTGATAAAACTTTAGGACACAAATATTACTCTCTTCTCAACTGCACTTGTGACTATTGTGGGCAAAATGAGTTGATTAATATTTTGTTGGTTGTGTATATGAAGAATGGTAAAAATAATCGGAGAATTTACTTATTCGGTAATTTAGAAAGAAATAAAACAACTACTAACTTGGAGTACAAGTTTCACCTGTTTAGTCACTAACTTATTTATTCTCTTGTCTTTTTACTTTTGTGTATATTAGTTTTACTATCTTTTTACTTTTATCAAACTTTTGTGGGTATCGTTGCTGTAAGCCCTCACGAGACTACAACTCGTCCACTAGGGACACCTAAGGGTTTAAAGGCTTGTTGCATACGCTAAATGCAATCGTGATCCCTACGAAAGTGGCCTAGTTTAATTTTAATTATTTATTATATTTTATTGTTTTGCTCGAGGACTAGCAAAATGTTAGGTTTGGGGGTGTGATGAGTGGTAATTATATAACTATTTCCCACTCATATAACCAAATATATTGTAAAGTTTCTCGGGTTGTATGAACGTTTTGATGTGTTTTAGTTTATTTTGCAGACAAAATAAAATTGGGACTTAATGGAATCATTTAGGACGAAATGTGGGTCAAATAAGGGAAAAAATTGGACTTGACATTTTGATTTTGGAGATTGGAAACTTGAAAGGGCGTCCTAACGAAGTACAGTTTCAGAAATCCCAATTTTGCGCAATTGTTGTATTTTGGCCATAACTGTTTACTACGATATCGGATTAAGGTGATTCAAGTTTCAGATTAAAGAAGACTCAAAGATCTACAACTTGGAAGAACAAAATAATTTCGAATTCGGAAGATTTCATGACCGAAATTGATGAAACATCCGTAAGTGTGTTATGTGTAATTATTAAAATCATTTTCAAAATAAAAAAATAAATAAAAAAATAAAAAATAAAAATTGTCAAACTTGCATGTTTGGTGGAGGATTTGGTGCCATGTTTGGTGCCATGTTTGGTGGAGCAATTGGTGGAGAAATTGGTGGAAGCCTTTTGATTTTCCTATAAATACCAAGCCATTTTATTTGTAATTCTCATGCTTTCCTTAGGTTTTTGTAAGGAATTTAAGGATTTCATCCTGTTTGTTTATTTTTTGTAATTTAAATTATGTATTTTTATTTTCAATAATAGTAGTAGTTTTTTTTCTTTTCTTTTCTTTTTTGTTTTATAGTTAGATTTCCGCTAGGGGAAGAGTGAAACTTTTATTATTTTAGTTTAATCTCCATTAATTATAATATGGAAATTATAATTTAAATTAAAGGATTACCGCCTTAATGGCTGGTTTTATTTATTTTACATAATGTGACACCGCCTATATGGTCCGTCTTTATGTGACAGATAATTACCGCCTATATGGCTGGTTTATGAACAAATGATAACACCGCCTTTATGGTCGGTTGGACTTAATTGAAAATCTGACTTAATGAGGATACCGCCTATATGGTCGTTGGTAATATCACTGATAATCTCTATATTATAATAAGAGAGATTTTTAAATTAGAATTAGTAAATGTGGATCCCCTAACCCCCATCATTTTATTTTTATTCTAGGGAAGTGATGAAACACAATATTTACAAGCTTAATAATTGATTTAATTATATTATGTTTAATACTTTAGTTTGTTTATTAAATCTACATTAATGCTTATTGTTGCATGATCACCAATAAGATTGATTTGGTAAACTTAAAATGAACTTGGAAAATAGATTTTAGGTTTCAGCCTTAGATTCAATAGCGCACGATATTCCTTGAGGATAGATAATCTTTTCATAGATTTCCTTACAGGATAAGAATATACCTGTCGGGCGGGGTAGCCATAATTGGAACTTGAACTTAATGAATTCAGGTAACTTGATTAACATAGGAATATGATTAATTGGGTTATTTTGGATATTTGCATCTGACCGTCGGAATATGCTTTTGCATATTTTCGTGTTCTAGGTTAGCAAACTAATTTATTACACATATATAAGATAATCAATTCATCATTAGAATAATATTGTGTGGAATCACAACCCTAGGTATTTTGTGTCTTTTGTTATTTTCCTTAATATTTTCTTTTGTATTTTTATTTATTTATTTATTTAGCAAATCGACATTCAACCAACCAATCAAACAATCATTCTCTTCTCCCTTTAATTAGATACTTGTAAATAAATAGAATCAATAATTTATAATAATAGTAGGAATTAAGTCATCGTGGGATCGATATTTTTATACTACTTGAACGATACGTGCGCTTGTGTTATACGCGTGTGATTACGCCGGTCAATGAACTAGATTTGAAAAATTAAATTTAGTTGAAACACTATTATGCATTTTCTTTTGTTTTTGCAACAAGAAATACTTAGGCCTAATGTGTCATGACTTGCCACCGTGATTGAAAATAGAAAAAACCTCGGATGAGAGTGAGGTTTACTAGAAACACCTCTAGATTAAGGTTGGTGCAAAGAACGAGGAACTACATAGGGAAACACTTGATACTCAACAATGAGTTTCTTTCTTAAGTCACGTGAAGGAGTGACAAACCCAGTTTTAGACGTTGACGTCTTGTCACAACTTGACTCAAAAAAGTCTCCTCCTTCTTTCTCACAGAGAGACACACCAAAACCTACCATGTGGTCTAATTTCTGACTCTTATTAGAAAATGCAGATATCTGGGTTTTACCATTTTTAAGTTATGCTTATAAGAATTTGAATCAATCAACTAGTCTCTTATTCCTCTCTCAAGGTCATCAATAATAGCAAAGCTCTTGTCAAGCTTGATTTGAATTTCATTATTTTATAGCTTCATTTTTTTAGCCTCTTACTGGCCTCAACATTCATCTTGTTGATAGATAAGTTCTTATTAAATAGTTTAGTATAAATTACCTAAAGATCATATGCATCTACTGAGTCATTATAAGAGAATTCAGAACAAGCATCGACATCACTAACGTTATCCTCTCTCTCACATGCCACACTCGAAGGAAATACAATGTAATTTCTTTTCTCCTTAGGAGACTCATCAGAAGTATAACCAACTTCTGAATCATTATATGAGACAATTGATGAGCAAAAAATATATCAATATTTACCGCCCCTTTTACTTAATATTTTATATAGTTTCTCGAGTTTTATAAACATTTTGATGTGTTTTTTTTATTTATTTTACAGATAAAATAAAATCGGGACTTAATGAAATCAATCAGGACGAAATGTGGAACAAATAAGGGTAAAAACTGGACTTGACATTTGGATTTAGGTGATAGCTGATTACCGCCTATATGGCTGGTTATGGACAAATAATAACACCACCTTTATGGCTAGTTGGACTTAATTAATTGGATAATAAATATAATTTCTATATTATAATAAAGTGAGATTCCTACATTTGAATATTAAAAGTGGATCTCCTAACTCCATCATTTTATTTTTATTGTTTTTACTTTTTAAACTTCAAATTTATTTTATAATGTTTTGTTTATTTTTGTCTCTAGTAGTCCTAGATATATGTTGTAACTAAATACATTATCTAGGGTTGTGATGAATTCCAATATCAATGGTTTTATAAGTTGATCTGTCTTGTGTCTTGTGTAATGTTTTGGTTTATTTATTGAGTCTTAAACTTAATGCTTCTTGTTAATTGGCCACTAATAAGATTGATTTGGTAAATTTAAAATGAACTTGACGAATGAATTTTAGGTTTCAGCCTTAGACTCAATAGCTCACGATCTCACATTCACCTTAAAGATTTCCTTCCAGGATAGACATATACATGTCGGGCTTGGGTAGCCATAATTGGAACTTAATGTTAATGAATTCAGAGTTTCTTAATTTACATAGACATATAGTTAATTGGGTTACTTTAGGTATTTTTATCTGACCATCGACAAGTATTTTTGCATATCTTCGTGTTTCAGGTTAATAAACCGACATATTACACAAACATAACATAATCACTTCATCTTTAGAAGAATATTGGAAAGATTCACAACCCTAGATAGTTTCATAATATTGATTACTTTTTAGAATTTACTTTTGCATTGTTTTAATTACTTGTCTTTAGTTAAAATCACTAACCAAACAACAATCAATTTTTAGATAATTGTAGAAATTTAACTTCAATAAATTAATAATATAGGTATTGAGTCCTCGTGGGATCGATACATTTTACACTACTTGAGCGATACGTGCGCTTGCGTTACATGTGTGATTTCACCGATCAAGTTTTTGGCGCCGTTGTCGGGGACTTATTTATCTTTTACTATTAATTTTGAGGTTAGATACTTTACTTGTGTCTAATTTATTTTTACTTATTATTTTTATTTTCTTGTGTTTCAGGTTCTCAGACACTATATGAGAAGAAATAGAAGCTTTGAAATCCGTTCGCTTGACCCAGAAATTGAAAGAACTATCAGACAATTGAAAAGGGAAAGACGAGAAGATCAAGAAGCACTAATCAACATGAACAATCAAGAACCTGAACCTTTGGAAGTAGTACCACCAATTCCCATTTGAGACAGAACAATTCCGGTGGTTGACGGCATCATATCATGTATTGTACTTCCTCCACTACCTCTAAATGCTTGTGACATCAAAATATGCATTCAAATGATACAACAATCAGTTCGGTTTGAGGGAAGTACAATTGAAGATCCTAATACCCACATCAGCAACTTCCTGAAAGTTTGTGGCACATTCAATTACAACCGAGCGGGAGAAAAAGCAATGCGTCTGCATATGTTCCCATATTCCTTAAAAGACAGAGCTAAAGCTTGGCTCTATTCACTACCACCAGGTTCCATAACCACTTGGAATAATTTTACCACCAAATTCCTTGCAAAATACTTTCCCCCAGCCAGAACAGCAAAGTTGATAAATGACATAACATCCTTTGTGCAACATGACTCAGAATCCCTCTGTGAAGCATGGGAAAGATACAAATAATTGCTCTGAAAATGTCCTCACCATGAAATTACAAAGTGGCTTCAAGTCCAAACCTTTTACAATGGACTTTCTGGATTGATGAAAACTACAGTTGACGCTGCTGCTGGAGGAGCTTTAATAGAAAAAGGAGAAGATCAAGCTTATGACTTAATTGAAGAAATAGCTAACAACAATTCCTTGTGGCCAACAGAAAGAAACATGATCCATCGAGTAGCATGAATCCACGAAGTAGGAACCAACACAGCCGTGAATGCCAAATTGGATTAGATATGCAAATGCCTGGAAACTCTTAGCATGCAAGTTAATGATGGATCCACAAGTTCACCATATGGAGGAGCACCAAAGACAAAATCTTACAACCCACATGATGAGACTGTGAACTATGTCAGCAATTTCAATAGACAGGGAAACAATCCATATTCCAACACCTACAACCCAGGTTGGATGAATCATCCCAATTTCGCATTAAGCAACACTTCAGGGCAAAAGAACAATCCACCACCCGGATTCCAACAGCAGAATAAAGGCCAGGAGTTTGAAAAAGAGCCAGGAATAGCAGATGTGCTTACCTAGATGAAAAAGCAAGAAGCCAAATACGACGCTTTAGCAGTTGTGGTTCAAGCACAACCAACATTAAATCAAAGCCAAACAACTTCTATACAGGCACTAGAGAATCAATTGGGACAACTGGCCAATGTTTATTGTTACAGACCGCAAGGTACCATTCCTAGCGACACAAAACCAAATCCAAGGAACAAAGGGAAATAACAATGCCAAGCCATCACCTTGAAAAGCGGCACTGAAATCAACAAAGATGTTGGAGTCAAGGCATCCAATGGGGATGTTCCAAAAGAAAGTAGCGAAGCAATTCACAAATGGAGGAAAAAGAGTCCAGAAACAATGATCGAGAAAAATTTACTCAACCTTCACCTTTTGCACAGCGTCTCTAGAAACACAAACTGGATAAGCAATTTGCTCGATTCTTGGAGATCTTCAAAAAAATGCATATCAACATTCCATTTGTAGAAGAGTTAGAGCAGATGTCCAATTATGTTAAATTCATGAAAGATATTCTGTCACGAAAGTGAAGATTGGGAGATTACGAGACTGTAACACTGACAGAAGAATGCAGCGCCATCATTCAAAGGAAGCTTCCCCCAAAGTTGAAGGATCCTGACATTTTCACCATCCCTTATACCATATGAGAACTTACTTCGGTAAGGCTTTATGTGATTTAGGTGCCAGGAATAACAGATGTGCTTACCCAGATGAAAAATTAAGAAACCAAATACGACGCTTTAGCAGCTGTGGTTCAAGCACAAGCAACATTAAATCAAAGCCAAGCAGCTTCTATAAAGTCACTAGAGAATCAATTGGGACAACTGGCCAATGTTCATTGTTACAGACCGCAAGGTACCATTCCTAGCGACACATAACCAAATCCATGGAACAAAAGGAAAGAGCAATGCCAAGCCATCACCTTGAAAAACGGCACTGAAATAAACAAAGATGTTGGAGTCAAGGCATCCACTGAGGATGTTCCAAAAGAAAGTAGCGAAGCAATTCACAAATGGAGGAAAAGGAGTCCAGAAACAATGATCGAGAAAAATTTACTCAACCTTCACCTTTTGCACAGCGTCTCTAGAAACAAAAACTGGATAAGCAATTTGCTCGATTTCTGGAGATCTTCAAAAAGATGCATATCAACATTCCATTTACAGAAGCATTGGAGCAGATGTCCAGTTATGTTAAATTCATGAAAGATATTCTGTCACGAAAGTGAAGATTGGGAGATTACGAGACAGTAGCACTGACAGAAGAATACAGCGCCATCATTCAGAGGAAGCTTCCCCCAAAGTTGAAGGATCCTAACATTTTCACCATCCCTTGCACCATATGAGAACATTTTTTTAGTAAGGCTTTGTGTGATTTAGGTGCTAGTATTAACTTAATGCCTTTGTCATTTTCAGGAAACTACAGCTTGGAGAAGCAAGGCCCACCTCAGTCACTCTGCAACTTGCTGACATATCACTCACATTTCTGAGAGGTGTAGTGGAAGATATGCTTGTCAAAGTCGACAAATTCATTTTCCCAGCAGATTTCATTGTCATTGACATGGAGGAAGACAAAGACGTACCAATAATCATTGGGAGACCATTCTTGGCTACAGGTCGAACCATCATTGATGTACAAAAAGGTGAACTAACCATTAGGGTGCAGGACCAAGAAGTAACATTCAATGTTTTCAAAGCCATGAAGTTTCCAAATGATGAACGAGAGGAGGAATATTGCAGACTTGATGTAATAGATAGTATCATCAAGAACACATATGCAATACAACTTTCCACTGACAAACTTGAAGCATGCATCACCAACATGACTGACAGAGAAGTAGATGATGAGATTCTAGAATGTATTAACTATCTTAATGGAGCCTCTCACTTCAGATCGACACCACAGATGGAAAACTTGGAACTACCAAAAAATGAGCGAGTAAAGCTCTTGATCGAAGAACCACCGTAGCTAGAATTAAAGCCACTTCCGAGCCATCTCAGGTATGCATACTTGGAAAACTCTTCTGATCTACCTGTGATTATTTCTTCGTCTCTAACATGGGTTTTATAAGTTGTTGAGAGTGTTACGTGAGCACAAGAGAGCTATTGGCTGGACTATAGCAGACATTCGAGGCATCAGTCCATCATTTTACATGCATAAAATCTTGATGAACGACGAGTACAAAGCCAAAGTGGAGCATCAACCAAGGCTGAATCTAATCATGAAGAAAGTAGTCTAGAAAGAAATAATCAAATGGTTGGATGTAGGCATCATCTACCCTATCTCTGACAGCTCTTGGTTGAGTCATATGCAGTGTGTCCCAAGAAAGGAGGAATGATTGTAGTCACAAATGAAAAGAACGAGCTGATTCTGAAAATGACAGTGACTGGATAGAGAGTATGCATGGACTACAGGAAGCATAACAAAGCCACACGAAATGATCATTTCCCGCTACAATTCATTGACTAGATGCTAGATATATTGGTGGGGCATGATTTATAATTCTTTCTGGATGGATACTCGGGGTACAATTAGATTTCCATCACCCGAGAAGATTGGGATAAAACCATTTTCACATGCCCGTATGATACTTTTGCATCTTGCAGGATGCTATTTGGACTCTGTAATGCTCCTGCCACATTTCAACATTGCATGATGGCTATCTTTTCAGACATGATAGAACAAAACATGGATGACTTCTCAGTATTTGAAAACTCATTCGACCACTGCTTGCAAAATCTGGAACAAGTGTTATAAATATATGAAGATACTAATCTGGTACTGAACTGGGAGAAATGCCACTTCATGGTGCAGGAAAGCATTGTCATGGGACATCAGATCTTACGGAAGGGAATCGAGGTAGACAAAATAGAGATTGAGACTATAAAGAAACTACCTCCACCATCATAAGTCAAATGAATTCGAAGTTTTCTCAGACATGCAGGATTTTACAGGAGATTTATCAAGGATTTCACCAAGATTGCTAAACCTCTGTACAATCTGCTGGAGAAAGACGTGTTGTTCCACTTCACCAAAGAATGTCACAATGATTTCGAGATCTTGAAATAGAAGCTGGTTTTTACCCCATAATAGTAGCACCAGATTGGACGCTCCCATTTGAAGTAATGTGCGATACCAGTGATTTTGCTGTAGGTACAGTTTTGGGACAACGCAAAATAAAAGTTTTTCACACCATTTACTACGCCAGCAAAACTTTGAATGAAGCATAGCTCAACTACACAACAACTAAAAGGAGTTGCTCGCAGTTGTGTTTGCTTTTGATAAATTCCGCTTCTATTTGCTTGGTCCTAAAGTGGTGGTCTACACAAATCATTCAGCAATCAAATACCTGATCGGAAAGAAAGATGCCAAGCCCAGATTGATCTGTTGGGTGCTTCTACTGTATGAATTTGACATGGAGATCCGAGACAGGAATGTGACATAAAATCAAGTGGCAAATCACTTATCGAGGCTCAAAAATAGAGGTACAACTGGCAATGAACTGACAATTAATGAAACTTTTCCAGATGAACAATTATTTTCCATCAAGCAGCAGGAAGTCTCATGGTATGCTAACTATGTGAACTATATAGTATCGGGGAAATGGCCGTTGGAATGGACACATCAGCAAAGAAAGAAATTCTTCAAAGAAGTCAAGCACTATATCTGGAATGAGCCGTACCTATTCAAACATTGTGATGATCATTTAATACGCCATTGTGTACCACATTAGGAGGTCAATAGTGTCCAGCAACATTGTCATTCATCACCATATGATGGACACTTAAGTAGAAACAAAACTACTGCCAAAGTCCTACAATTAGGTTTATTCTGGCCCACTTTGTTTAAATATGCTCACTTATTCGTTCTTCAATGTGACAGATGCAAGAGAACGGGAAAATTTCGAGGAGAAATGAAGGACCTTTTCAAAGCATTCTTCAAGTAGAAATATTTGATGTATGAAGGATTGATTTTATGGGACCCTTTGTTCCATCATATGGAAACCTGTACATCCTGGTTGCAGTAGACTAAGTCTCCAAATGGGTGGAAGCAACAACACTACCATCGAGCGATTCCAAAGTGGTTTTGCATTTCCTCAAGAAAAATATTTTCACTCTCTTCGGAACACCTCAGGCAATCATCGGTGATGGTGAAACACATTTCTGCAACAAGTACTTTGATGCACTCCTATCAAAATACGGAGTTACTCACAAAGTTTCCACTACTTACCATCCGTAATCAAGTGGTCAAGTTGAAGTTTCCAACTGAAAAATCAAAAGAATCCTGGAGAGAACTGTTTGTTCAACGAGGAAGGACTGGTCCAGAAAATTGAATGATGCATTATAGGCCTACCGGACAGCTTTCAAGACACCCATTGGAATGTCTCATTATCGTCCGGTGTATGGAAAGGCATGCCATTTGCCTGTGGAGCTCGAACATAAAGCGTATTGGGTACTAACAAAGTTGAACTTTGATTTGCAAACAGCAGAGGAGAAATGACTCTTACAACTGAATGAATTAAAGGAATTTCGTCTCCATGCTTATGAGAGTGCCAAACTATATAAAGAAAAGACCAAGAAGTGACATGATCAGAAAATAGTGTAAACAACTGGAACCAGGGCGGCAGGTATTGTTATACAACCCAAGGTTGAAACTTTTCCCTGGAAGCTGAAATCAAGGCGGTCAGGTCCATTTGTGATCACCCAAGTGTTACCATACGGAGCTGTTGAGCTACATGACCCCAACTCCAATGATACATTCAAAGTCAATAGCCAACGTGTCAAGCATTATTGGGGAGAATCATTTGAACGACAAAAAAAGAGTCTTACACTGAAAGATCCAGCTTAACATTCGGGAAATCATGTCTGGCTGAAGTCATTAAACTTAGCGCTAGCAGGGAGGCAACCCAAACATTCTGTATATATTGTGATATTGTGTGCTTTATTTTATGTGTTTTATTTTTGTAGGTAAAGTTAAGATGGAAGAAACTCTTAAAAAACTTCACAAACATTTTCCTTCTCTCCCTCAAAACTCTCTGATGAAAGTCTACAAAGCACGCATTGAACGAATGAGACTTCTGATGATCAAAGGTATTCCTAATGATATTCGTTGGATAATTGAAGTACGAGTTCACTTGGCATGTGAGTCATCTGAATCTTTCATTTCATTTCTGCCTGGTTTAGGAAAAAACACCTATGCTAAGAAAAGAAGAGCTAAACGATTAGGTGTCGTTCTTTAGGAATGATGTCTGATAATTGCGAAGATAAAATAAAATTCATTAGAGATGGCTTGAGTAAGGAGTCTTTAGATGATATATCATTGACTCTTAAGACGTATTCCAATGGATATGTTCATCATGCAATTCACAATTTACATACACAGTTTTGAAGAGAAAGACAACATTTGACTTTAAAAGACATTGTTTGCCAATTTATAAGAAAATTGGATGGGAAACTTGTCCCTGACCCATAGAGGTCATTCAAGCCATTAGTGGAGGAAGATTTGAGCCACAATCACGGATCCTTGTACATATTTTTGTTTCAATAATTATGATTTATTTTGTTATTTTCTTTTATTTTCGCTGACAAGATCCAGACTTTTTGACATTCATGATTTATTTTACTGTTCAGCTAATAATTGTCAATTGGCAGGCACTAGTGCTATTATTACTCACCCTTTTTCAGGATCTATAAATACAGCTCGTCATTGCTCTCTTCAATACATCCAGATTTGAGAGAGTAATAATAAAAAAAAATGGAGGCAACTTCAAGAAGACGAGTTATTAACATCTGTGTGTTCTGTGGGACTAGTTCTGGATCTAAACAAGAATTTGTTGAGGCAGCAAAAGAATTGGGTAGAGTCATGGCTGAGAAGAATATGCACTTAGTATATGACGGTGGCAATCTTGGACTGATGGGATACGTTTCAAGAGCCGTACAGGAAGGAGGTAGTCAAGTTTTGGGGATCATCCCAAAACCTTTGGCGGATACGAATCTTATCGGACAATCAAACAGAGAGGAATGCATTGTGTCAGGTTTGTCCGAACGACTTGTTGAAATGATTAATCGTGCTTATGTTTTTATTGCTTTGCCAGGTGGCTTAGGCACGATGGAGGAAATGTTTACAATGATATCTTAGGCGAACTTGAACATACACCAGAAACCAATTGGACTGCTTAATGTTGATGGATTTTTTGACTTTCTTTTTGTGTTTCTTGAAGATGCCAGGAGAAATGAGTTCCTTTCAAAACCCGTAAAAGATATCTTTCTTACTGCCAGAACAACCAATAATTTAATTGACTAACTCTTGACGTTTGAACCAAATATTGACCATATCCTTTCCAAGTTGAACTGGTCTGATGATCGTGGTAAGAAGCGTCGGATAAATCTGGATCTTAACGTTTAGTTTTCTTTTTAGATGTAGATACAATTGACAATTCCACGCTAACCATGTACTATCTTCTAGGTTTGAGAGAAGGGATAGTTGACTAGTATCTTATTTTTAATTTTTTCTGTGTGTTGTTTTTGCTTTGTTATATATATAAAAAAAAAATTAAAAAAATGATATATATATATATATATAACAAAAAAAAAATATTGTTTTGATTTTTATGTTTTTAACTTTACTAACTAAATGGAATTGTGTTTTGAGATAGTTGAGTAAGGAGTTTCCATTCCTGAGACGTATCTAAGTTTGATTCGTAAAAAGTTAATTTTTATTTATTTCCTTTTGAATTATTTAAATTCGTGAATTCTCCATAATATTGATTAAATTTGATCTTCATATGCTCATTTGACAAATATTATCAACATATACGGTAACATATGGACATGGGTCATAAGTGAAAATTTTGTAATATTCAGTGCTCTAGTTTATTGGAAATAGCACCTAAAAGCGATGGAATAAAAAAAAAAAATATTGTATATAAATAAATAACATTGCTCTTATTTAGTAACCGAACATCTTGCCTTAGTAAGCAATGATTGTTCACGTCAAACGGTAAAGCCTGAGTTAATAATTAAGTTTCTACTTAGTAACCAGACGTCTTGCCTCAGTAAGCAGTAATTATTCACGTCAAACGGTAGAATTTTTAACATCTGAGATCCGAACAATTAAGTCTATAGGGGTGTCTTAACACTTAGTACCTTAAAGCCAACTGGTTTGGGAGTCACTGACCCAAAGCTCGTTACAAGGATTGAAGATGCTGTAAAAAAAAGTTCCATTACCGAAAATGTGTGAATTCCAATATAACTTTAGGACAAAAATATTACTCTATTTTTCAATTAAACTTATGAATATTGTGGGCACAATGAGTTGATTAATACCTTGTTGGTTGTGTATATGGAGAATGGTAAAAATTATAGGAGAATTTACTTATTTCGTAATTTAGAAAGAAAGAAAACAACTATTAACTTGGATAAAAATTTCACTTTTTAACTTGTTTATTTTATTTGTGTGATTTATTATACATTTGATTGACGTTTGTGGGTATCGTCGCTGTAAGCCCTCACAAGACTATAACTCGTCCACTAGAGACATCTATGGGTTTAAAGGCTTGTTGCATACGCTAAATGCAACCGTGATCCCTATGAAAATGGATTAGGTTAATTTATTTTAAAGTTGTTTATTTCATTTTATTTTCTTGTTTTGCTCAAGGACTAGCAAAATATATGTTTGGGGGTGTGATGAACGGAAAATATATCAATATTTACCGTCACTTTTACTTAATATTATGTATAGTTTCTCAATTTTTATGAACGTTTTGATGTGTTTTTTATTTAATTTACAGATAAAATAAAATCGGGACTCAATGGAATCAATCAAGACGAAATGTGGAATAAATAAGAGCAAAAACTGGACTTGACATTTAGATTTTGGAGGTTGGAAACTTGAAATGACGTTCTAACGAATTACAATTTTGGAAATTTCAACTTTGCGCAATTTTCGTATTTTGGCCATACCTTTGTACTTCGATATCAGATTGAGTTGATTCAAGTTCCCGATGAAAGAAGACTCAAAGATCTACACCTTTGATATTCATAAGAATTTCGAATTCTGAAATTTTCAAGACCAAAATAAATGAAAAATCCAAAGTGTGTTATGTGTAATTATTAAAGTCATTATCAAAAAAAAAATGGAAAATGACAATTTACAATTGTCAAACTTCTTGCATGTTTGGTGGAAGATTTGGTGGCATGTTTGGTGGAGAAATTGGTGGAAGCTTTATATTTGCCTATAAATAACATGCCAAATTTGATGTAAAACTCATGCTTTCTTCTAGGATTTCTATGTAAAACTTAGAAGAGAGTATCTTGTGTTTTTAATTTAAGTTTTCTTGTATTTCCTTTTTATTTTTAGTAATAAAATTATGTTTGTTTTCATTCAAGCATGAGTATGTAACTTCTTTCTGCTGGAGTAAAGGGTGAAGCTTTTAATATGATAAGGTAGATCAATCTCACTTTAATTATAATATAGAAATTATAATTTAATAATATTGATTAATATTTATACCGCCTATATGGCTGGTTTTATTTATTTGACATAATTAGATACTGCCTATATGGTCGATCTTTAGGTGACAGCTGATTACCGCCTATATGGTTGGTTATGGACAAATAATAACACCACCTTTATGGCTGGTTGGACTTAATTAATTGGATAATACAGACAATTTCTATATTATAATAAAGTGAGATTCCTACATTTGAATATTAAAAGTGGATCTCCTAACTCCATCATTTTATTTTTATTGTTTTTACTTTTTAAACTTCAAATTTATTTTATAATGTTTTGTTTATTTTTGTCTCTAGTAGTCCTAGATATATGTTGTAACTAAATACATTATCTAGGGTTGTGATGAATTCCAATATCAATGGTTTTATAAGTTGATCTGTCTTGTGTCTTGTGTAATGTTTTGGTTTATTTATTGAGTCTTAAACTTAATGCTTCTTGTTAATTGGCCACTAATAAGATTGATTTGGTAAATTTAAAATGAACTTGACGAATGGATTTTAGGTTTCAGCCTTAGACTCAATAGCTCACGATCTCACATTCACATTAAAGATTTCATTCCAGGATAGACATATACATGTCGGGCGTGGGTAGCCATAATTGGAACTTAATGTTAATGAATTCAGAGTTTCTTCATTTACATAGACATATAGTTAATTGGGTTACTTTGGGTATTTTTATCTGACCATCAACAAATATTTTTGCATATCTTCGTGTTTCAGGTTAATAAACCGACATATTACACAAACATAACATAATCACTTCATCTTTAGAAGAATATTGGAAGGATTCACAACCCCAGATAGTTTCATAATATTGATTACTTTTTAGAATTTACTTTTACATTGTTTTAATTACTTGTCTTTAGTTAAAATCACTAACCAAACAACAATCAATTTTTAGATAATTGTAGAAATTTAACTTCAATAAATTGATAACATAGGTATTGAGTCCTCTTGGGATCGATATATTTTATACTACTTGAGTGATACGTGCGCTTGCGTTACATGTGTGGTTTCACCGATCAATAATCTTAACCTTTTTGCTATTCAATTTAAGGTATATGAGACACTCAGACCTAATATGTCTAAAACCTTCACACTCATGGCATTGAATAGCTCAAAGTTTGTCATCATTCTCCTATCTAGACTCTCTCTTATGACATATACTTTCTCTAGGTTTCTCATCCTTTTTCATATCAGTGCCACGATCACTCTTCTTCAATTTAAGAAATTTCTTGAACTTGTTAGCAAACATGGCCAAATCAGCATCTGTGAGAGTATCATTCTCATCATCATCGGACGAATCATTGGTAACTTCCTTTGCAGTTTTCATCACTATGTTCTTAGGCTTTCTATAACCGGGAAGTTTGCCCTCATACACCTGAAGTTTTCCTATGAGGTCCTCTAATTTTAGGTGATCTAAATCATTACTTTCTTTAATGGCTATAATCCTAGGTAAGAACCTTTCAGGTAGAGATCGCATAATTTTCCTAAGTATCCTATTAGTAGGAATAGTCTCATCTAAGTTAAATCTAGAATTAATAATATAGTTAATCTCAATGTAAAATTCGTCAAATATTTCAACATCTTTCATCGTAGTGACTTCAAACCTAGTAGCAAGCTCTTAGAGTCTATTATTCTTAATGAACAATTTGTCTTCATGAACAGTCTGAATGATATCTCATGCATCGTTGGGTATCTCACATATAGATATTCTCCTAAATTCAGCCGAACAAACAGAAGCATGAATGACGTTAATGGCTTTGCTATTCCTGTTGTTCGCATCAAATTCCTCTTTAGTCCATGTCAGTTTATCTTTAGGGGAAGAGACCCCATCAACCATAACCATGAGAGGTTTCCACCCGTACTCCACTGACATCCAAACTCTTTCATATAAAGATTTAAGGAACGCTCTCATATGAACCTTTCAATGAAGATACCCAGTCAAAGGACGTGAGACAATTTAAGGGTTGACTTCTATCCATATGAAATGGGTCAAGGATTGAGTTCAGGCTTTGATACCAATTGAAAAATTCAAAATTTGTTTAAGATTTTGACCCTGTATGGAATTAAACAACTACTTTTAATTTAAGACAGGTCAAAGTTAGAGCGCATATGGTATTAATCAACAAGCACCCTTAATCTATGCAGTTATAAGATAAGATAAATATATGATAGCAATAAAATGAATCAACACCAGCAATTTTGATGACGGAGTTGAAAACTCTCTAGAGTAAAAAACCACTCTGGGTATAAGCTACCACCTGAATCCACTATATTGAGAAAACATACAACGATGGTATATGACCTATGGTGACAACTTCACCAACATGAAAAACTCCCCGAGCCCACACCATTGGCCTTCTTCAGAACCTCTGAAGTCTCTGCGTGAATTCTGATCAAGCCTGCGAACTCGCAACGTCAGAACTCTAACTACCAATCTTCCTCCTTTAAAACTCTGAAGGCTTAGGAAATTGTATTAGAGTTGTGGTTTTGTGTTGATAAACCAAAGAGCAATCTTACAAAAGATAAGAAGACAAGGGAATCAATGAAGTCTTATAGGTTGATTGTCAAGAAGGAAGACACAAAAGAATATGCTGGCTCTCAGAAAAATGTTTCTTCAACTGGTTAAATTGACTAAGTAATTGTTTAAATAGGTAGGCCAAAGATAGGTTTTTCCTTGTGCAAAACTGGCTCAAAAACACGTCCAAAATAACTCAGTCCCGTAATTTCGTTCGAACGCCCATTGAACTCAAGTCGAACGCGCATTGTCGCGTAAAACCATTCGAATGCAATCTCGAACACACCTGGAACACAAACATTCTGGAAGGTTTCGTTTGCATCGGCATATGAACGCAAGTCGCACGGAAAGCTACTGCCAAGTTTCGTTTGTACTCAAACACGAACGTGACACGAAAGCCACACATTCGAACTCAAACACGAACGAATATCTGCTATCTTCATGCACTGTCTGCTAAATATTTGTCCAATTGCTCTGAGATCTTCAAGACTCATTACAATTACTCCGAGATCTTCAAGACTCATTACAACTCAATTGAACTTGTTTTGTTACAGATATTACCAACAAACATAGAAATAGCACATTCCAGCATTCAAACTTGCTTCTTTTGACTTGAGAGGAAGAAAATTTCTTGTTCCACAATTGGAAGCAGGCATTGAATGGTTCCCTGTTAGTGAATGTTCAGTATTAATTATCATAGTTAAATGTTTTATAAATGTCAGCAATGTGAATAACATTGAGTGTGTCAGTTCTGTGCTGCTTTACTTGATTTTTTTAGAACTTATTTCTTTGTAATATTTTTCTTTTCCAAGGAAATTCAAAGGGAAAAGGACAATTAAAAACAAAAAGATCTTATTCCTCCACTTTCTCTTTTTATGAACTGGACAGTTAACTAATCAACCAAGCAACACATTAACAGGAACAAATGTATAACATTTTGTCTCCAGTTCCAGCAGCATCTTTATCCAAGATAAATCAGGCTATAAGTGTAATTGTATGTAATTGAATCTAACCGCACTTAACAACGAGAGTCTTACTGTATTTAAATGCATTAATGCTGGTATTGTCGCAACATCCGATTCTGTTATTTATTCATGATGATAAAGAAACTAAAATTTTGTTTAAAATTTCCCCATATCTGCTAATGTCCTTATTGCCATGATTCCCTATTATAATTTGAGTCTCTTTTTTGTTTATGTATATTTTCCTGTTAACATATATCCAGGACAAATACAAATATAAAAGCTTGAAAGACCATTTTATTCAAATGAACACAAGATTGATACACACCATATTCTTATATTAAAAAGAACAACAATAGTAGTCTCACACATTCAAGGGGTATTAGTTATTTCAAACTTGCTTGCCATTCACTGCAAGCAATCTTACCATACTATATAGTTCAGGATTCATTGGTGGTGGGGCATTTGGTGTTCACTCGTCACAGCAGCGATACATGAGGAACTTCTCCATGACACGACCACATTCGGAGCAAATAATCCTTTCTGGTATCTTCCCAGCAGTGCCTGGCAACACAAGCCGGTTGCAGTGATGTGGTGTGTGAAGCTCCTTAAGGTGATCCCTCATTGCTGGCAGAAACCCCTTTGGCTCCACATGCTCTTTCCACACATTAAACTCTTGCAAGCAAGTTAAAAATGTAGCCCCCTTTGCTCTTGTCATTTCAGCTGACCCTCTAGTAAACACAGCCCATCCCCCTTCACTTGAGTCATAGCTCAGCATTGTCATAATTTCTTGCATCACATGGTCATTCTCAACTGTTCTTCCTAGCTGAACTTTTGAGTACCACATGCTCTCCAGCCTAACCCAAAAGAACCACATTGATGTTAAGTCTTGCCAGATGTGGCTCAGCTTTTCCATAGCAATGGTCACATTGTTCCTCCGGACACGATCCTTTGGGTTGCTCTTTCCCACATAAACCATTTCCAGATCAATACCTGCAGCTTTTGCAACAGCATTTGCAGTTGTTGTAAATTTTCGGATCCATTCTATGTCCTCTCCTCCATACAAGCATATGTATCTTCCTTCAGACATCTGGTGAATCAAATATAATAAGTAATTACATATTGTAATGTATGTGGAAAATTTAAAGATGTATTTACTAATCAAGTGTAATGACGAGGAAAGTATTACCCAGTTGAGAATCGCTGGATCAATACCATCAACCAATAATTCAAGTCTCCAAGTTTCTTCCCTCCATAAAGCTTCTTCCTTTGCAGTGGAGAAAGGAGAGGCCAAGCTTCCCCAAATCCACATCATATGGAGTGCATTTGGACAAACAACTTTTCCATGTGGATCTAGAACCACAAGGATAGGCTTCTTACCAAACTGCCACTCTTCCTTGATGAATTGAATGACTGCTCGATCAATCAACGAAGGATGATGCACTGTGTACCATGGCATAGCCACCTGCAGAGCCTCAAATTGCTTTTGCTTGTTCTCTGTCCATATCATGGTAGGGTCTACAATTGGGAGCCACACGACTTCATACTGACTTTCATGCTTAGTGTGTTGTTGCCTGGCCTCACTGTACAGCTGTTCAAGAATGACAACTTCTTCTTGTGAGATGTCAAGGTCTGATATGAGTAGCAACACCATTTTGCGCCTTAGGACATCGAGGTTCACCTATTTAGTCATCCAGAAGGTGGACACTTATTACAACCAGAGCATTGAAAGATCATAGAAAAGAAAAAGATCAAGATCAAGATCAAACCCTTGTCTTAGTGGCTCCATCAACAAGTGGCAGCAGGTCATCCTTATGGTAAATTAATGCCCTCAGAATCCTCATGTTGTCAATATGTGCCATTTCAAACAGAGTTTTGAGGTTGTGAAATGCTTCAAGATGTTTCTTTTCATCTGCAAAAAAAAAAGGCAATGTCATAAATATGCATCCTCCTATATTGCAATACACATTTGCAGATTTACAATGTCTTTAAACTCACCTATGTACTTATGGCAGTTACGTAATAGACCTAATAGGTGGCTATGCATGTTGGTGAGCTTGTGAGCCAAGCTGGACAGCTCCCAAGCTTCGGTTGTTGATACCATGTGCCTGAAAGTCCACATAATAAGCTTAGATATTGATATTCTTTGTGATGCTCATGAAAGATCGATAGAAAATGCAAGATTATACTCACTCGCGTCCAAACAACGTAAGGCCAGTAAGTTGGGATGCACAAGCCAAAATGCTTCTGATTGTCCAGTACACAGCTACTGGTATATGAGAGTTAGCTGAGAAAAGTGCATCATTTTCTTCTGTAATGTATTGAGCTGGTAGCTCACTGAACTCGACAATGCACTTGCTGACATCAACCATTGCTTTGATTAGGTTCTTAATAGCATCAAACTGGGGCTTTAACATATGCGTGTGCTCTAAGATTTCAGGCAATTGCTTAAGGATTGCCACTGCTTTGGCAAGTTGGTTGGTGGTGTAACTCTGAGCAACAAGCCAGAATTCCCCATAAGTCACTGCAAAAGCTGATAATGCCAGCGCCAATTTGGCATCCCATGAATAGCTGGTCATCATGTTCAATATTGCCATGGCTGTCACGTGTGCATCTCCACCACCAGAGCATTTGCATGTAATCTGTCAATTGTATTAGTACGTCTTGTTAATTGATCACATACATATATGGGAAGAAATTTTATTAAAAAAAGAGAAAGATTTAAGTTTTTGAAATGGATAATGCTTGATTAAACCTCGCAGGAAATTCGATCAATGACATTTGCTAAGACCTCAAGCATGCCAATGAAGCCACTTTGGAGTGTCTTCTCTTCCCAAGCTTCTGTAGCTGCATGTGTTTCCTGCAAATTACAGATCCAATGCTTTAGCAAACTCTAGTTAAATGATCATTAAGAATATACATGCCTGGTTTTAAAACAATTCCTCAATTGTACTCACTCATATACACCAAGTATCATTGGTACGTTAGGTTGGGTATAATTTTTTAACACCTGTTGGTTGTTTGAGTTGGATATGGGTACTAACATCCCTGTATTATTAAAAATAAAATTTCCGTGTGAACAGAAGATCGCACTGGCCCCGATCTTCTTTTATATTAGCTGGAAAACATAACACGCACAGTATGCATAGCAGTAATGAGAGGGATTGTAACTAGATCATTACCAGACCAGAAAGGGCATCAACGCTAGGGACAGCACGCTTAAAGATGTCCTCAACGATATGAATAAGTGGCTTGACTTCGATCACGCGTCCATCAGGAAGATGGGTGCTCTGAACTTGCTTCAACAATGTATTATCATCAGATGCTGTGAACTTGAGCCTGTCGCCTTTCGCCATTGGATTCATACCATATTTGGCACCAGAAGGAGGAGGCAGCAAAGTGGGAGCTGGTGTGTGCTTCATGATTCCCAATGGCTGCTGCGGCATGCTGCCTTGCCCTGATCGGTTGACCGGTTGCGGCTGCACTATGTCCATCGGTGACTGGGCAGTCATGTGTGGTTGTGCATTGGTTGCTGGTTGCAGCGGCTGGGTGGGGACCATGTGTGGCTGCTGCAGCTGCATGTCACTGGGGTTTTGCTGCATCCCCAAGTGTGGCTGCTGCAGCTGCATGTCAGTGGGGTTTTGCTGCATCCCCAAGTGTGGCTGCTGCTGCTGCAGATTGGCTGGTGGTTTCATCATAAGTGGCATGTTGGCAGTTGGTTTATTGGCAGTAAATGGAACGTTGGCAGTTGGTTGATTGATCATAAGTGGCATGTTGCCTGGTGTTTGGCCAATCATCAATGGCATATTTCCTGTTGGTTGCTTGTTGGCCATTATTGAATGATCTCAATGCAAAAGAAGCTAGAATTTTTTGAAGATATAAGAGGAAATGAATTGCCTTGTATTTTGCTTGGAACTAACCACGGCTCTATATATAATTACAACAAGTGGGGGGATAAAGGCATTTTGAATCAACTTCCTTGCTTCCAATTGGGTTTTAGCCTTGGAACCTATATGATTGTGTTGTTACTTTTTTTTTTTTTTTTTTTTTGAATTGTTGGAAATTTAGTCGCCAAATCATCATTTCCGGGCTTAAACAGAGCAGAAAAAACCCCAAATTATTCCAGATTTTTATAAGAAACATATTTTCTGGATTCGAACCCAAGACCCCAATGTCAGATTCTGAACTATACACCACCAAATCACGCTCCCAATACATAATACATAATTGTGTTGTTACACACGACAAATTTAATCACTTTAGTTCTTTTTTTAATTTTTTGGAGGCCCACAAAATATCAACACCAAAGGTTACATGATATTCTATTTGTCCAAGTTCTTTAGCCAGGCCCGACCTTTGACCTGTGTTAAATAATAAATAAATTTAATTATATATTCATATAATTTGTTAAATAATTTTCAAACAAAGATAAATAAAAGAAGTAATAATTATTTAATAATATAAAATAGTAAATGATGTCTATTCTAATCATTCCACGTAAACAAACATTTTAAAAGTTTATGCACCAAACATATATATCAAATTATTTGATAAGTGTTTTTTTTACATAATATAGATTTGAAAAATACCTTAATAACTTGATTTTAAAGTTAATTGTTTCAAAATCTAATTTAAAATGATTTTTTTTTATAGGTTAATACAATCCAAAACATACCCCAAGTGATTTATGGCTTTTGATTTACATGATGATGTCAATAATCTTTTCTTATCTTACTTATTATTATTTTTGTCCCATAAACCCTCAAATGTTGTCATATGTCGCTCTAAAAGGAAGGTTATAACTAATTAAAATAATAAACTAATTGAAATGATAATTGAATTAGTGAATTATGGTCTCTTGGTCATATCTCTCATCAAAAGATGTTGTTTGATAATGTCGATTTAGTAGACCCCCACTAACCCGAGCAAACATTCCAATATATGTCCTACATTCATTCGCGAAGCCGAATTAGATGGTCGAATTGAATGATCGACAAAAAATTAAATGAATTAAAATGATAATTGAAATTCACTCCTATCAATATATAACTTGAACATAAATGAGATTATGAAGCTCATTCTCATTGATATTTTAACAATAAAATTTTAGTATCAAAATCATATTATGATTTACACACCACTATTTAGAAAAAAAATTAATTACATTTATTTATGTCTCTAATTCCATATAATACATACATGTTATATGCAATAATATGATTATATTCATAGTTTAAAGTTCAATTATATCAAACAATATATTACGAAAATCAATTTTTTTTATACACATTCTCATATGTATGGTTATTCATACATTTTCTGTCATATGAAAAAATTAAAATACCGCAGCAAAGCGCGGACCAAATTATTAATATAATATAAATATGAGCTGTGAATTTATGCTTTGCTTCTTTTTTATGACTGTGGAAAGGTTCTTGAGAGGTACAAAAGTTAAAGCTTATTCCTATCCATTATACCTTGCTGACTTGATTAATTTAGTGCACACAAGAAGCCTCCAAAAAGTAGAATCCATGATCCATTACAATATTCTGAAAATGCAACATCGAAAAAAAATGGAGTGATATGTAATCTTTGTTATCTTAAGATGACAGCTAAATTAATATTGCAAATTAACTAATAAAAGTTTGGCTCATAATTATGACATTTTTTTTTCATTTTTGGTTTATATTTATTTATTTTAACTACTATTATGATTAGTAACTATCACATTTTCATATGATGGTTAAATTTTCCTAGGGGCTCAACACTAGCTAAAACAGTTTATCATTTTAACTAGTCATTATACATATTTTCAAACCTAACCAATTTTTCGTTTAGATGAAAACATATATATATATATATATATATATATATATATATATATATTTGAAATTTTGGAAATCCATCACTTAATCACCCGACCCGAATTTAAGCGGAATAAGTAAAACTCTCCGATTGTCCCAGATTCTTATAAGAAACACATATTTGGATTAGAACACAAGATCTCGAGATCATATCTTAAGCCATATATCATCTAGGTCCTCAAAAGACAGTTAGCGGTACTCATAATTGCTTACTTCCATAGTTCCATAAACCGGTTTGCTATTTTAAAGAAAGCGATAAGCGGTTTAGATGAAATCTGATTTGACCAAAGGTCATCTAGGTTTGACTAAAGTTTGAGATTCTTATAATAGGTCCAACAGTTGTGAAAATTTTCCAAACTTACAAATTGGTCCATAAACTGTTTAGCCGATTTGAGACAAACGGTAAGTCGTTTTGTCTTTACACTGATTTCACCAAAGGTAAACGGGTTTTGACTAGAGTTTGAGTTTTTTGCATTTTAATCTGGATTTTTGCAAAATTTAAAGAAATTATAGTTTAGCCCAAATTTTTTTGAAAACAATCAAGGTAAACTTTTTTCATCAAAAATAAGAAATCAGATAAGGATCATAAAGTGTTTAAAATTGATCGAATGGTTCCTTTTTCACGGTCTAAATTTTATAAATTTAGCAATTTAACCCAAAATTTCATAATTTTCCAAAAAATAATAATTTAACCTAAGAAGTTTAGAAAACTTTCAATAGGATCATTTTTCATCAAAACTCAAAAATTATTATGAGGACTACAAATGTTTAAAATTGATCAAATAAATCATTTTTCACACATGTTCTGAAATCAAAATTTTGATTCAAAAAAAAAAATATGCTTTTAGTTTTAATGAGTTCTTAAATGTTTTTTAATGTATAGCATTTAAAGAAAAATATTAGGATGAAAGATATGGATTAGTTACAAAAGATATCACTTCAACTGAATTGTATAGTTCACAATAATATGTATTTAGTTATTCATAGTCGAGAATAGTTCCACTGCTTGATTTATGTCAATATCAAGATGGTCAAATAGAGCCTATCAATAGCATTTCATATATGTCTAAGTAACTTACAACATTCAAAATTATTGATTGAGAAACTTGCATGGGGCTGGTCATTTTTTTCTGCTAATCACTCTTGGTTGCGGGGTTAGGGATACTTACCCGCGAAAAGGAAAATAAGAGAGGGAGAATGCGTGACTGGTTATCGAGAATATGAAGAAAAAATAAATTCTCTGTCATTTTTTCTTCATCTCATTCTAGAAGGCATTCCGTCAAGAGGCGGATCACATAGACGAACATAAAAACTCTCATGGCAGAGTGGATGGCAGGAATGGTTACCAAAAATGGAGGTGCTGAGATTGAATTTGGAACGCGAAATTACTCCTCAAACTTCTTTCCAGTCATATAAACCAAACACGATTATCGTTCGTGGGTATTAGAACGTTGACGTGAAAGAGAGATTCTGGATCATAAAGGTTAATAAGGGATCAAAGTTCCATTGATTCATCTATCTCAAATAAGGAAAAAAACTGAATCAAAAAAGGGTTAGCTAAGCTCAAAAGGGGTATAGCCGGTCGTCGACTAGGAGCTCTGGTTGGCAACAAAGCTAAAGCTTCACACTGGTCCACTCATACTTAACGGGTGTAACCAACGGAAGGGAATGTTCTCACCCTGTCCCTGATATTGCGTTCAAGTAACAAATTCTAGCCAATTGAAAGGATATTCTTATCAATCCATGACTAGTAAAATTTACCTACATTCATTTCTTTATTTGTACGACGCTTTGGTAAAAAAGTTAGATTATCATTTTCCACTCGAATATTGATTTATGTATAAACAAATCCTAAAATTTTAAATAAATTTATATTTATATTTAAAATTTCATCAATATATTAATATACACTCTTTAAATTTAATTTTATGTTAGGCAGGATGTGTTATTAATCACTTTTAACATGCATAATTTAAGCAAATTAATAAATAATAAACATGCAATTCAAGAACAAATTCAAAGACTTAGAAAAATCTGAGAAGTATTTTATAGAAGATGAAGATCTCAAAATCATGTCGAGTAAACTCTATCATTAAGAACTTATTAGCGTGCCTTGGTACTCTTACGGATCTCTTGGCTAACGTTCTCCCATGATAATTGGTTACTTCTTATAGAAGAGACATTTCTTTCTTCAAGAACAATGAATTTGAAATTGGTGTAAAACTCTCTTTTATTTTTAGTAATCCTTATACTCTTTAATTATGTATAAGGACAAATGAACCAATTGAATAAATGAATGAATGAGAACCCAAGACCCTATTTATAGACATGGATGAGTGTCTTTATAAATGCATATTTAACTTAAAGGATGTAATCCTTCAAGGGTTATAACTCTTTTCAATTTAAAGTTATGTTTTTTCTTATTAAATGATTATATCATTTCATTTTAAGTGACATATCCCTTCAAATTTTGCTTTTACCAAATCACATATGTTAAGGGACTTCTAATGAGACACCCTATAAATATACATGTAATTTTAGAGAATTTACTTTAATTTCTCATAATTCTCTAAATATTAATGTTGACACTTAAGAGAGTATAATTGAAATAAAACTACATCGGAATAGGTAACTTTCACATTAAACCTTTCATAGTAAATGATTATCGGATTTACTTGGCAGACCAATGACCATAGTAAATCAAGACAATAGCCATCACACAGCTTCACTTCGACCATTTCTCGTTTTACGGTTATGTTCAATTCGATTATGAACATTGGTCCTTGATTCATCAAGTACTTTAGGGAATCCAACCTTTAAAATTATTATGGAATCAACCATTTTCTTACTTGAAATATATAATATACTGACAAATATATTCTGTCTTTATCCCTATTAGGACTCTTCTCATAATATATTGATTATTAAAAGCCTTAGCTTACCCTAACCTTAATAGACAATAATTTTCTTCATCATATGAATGAGAAAGAGTATAAAACTCTACAGTGCTTGGTTTGAATTGCACAAAATTTCAGTTGTCTCTTTTGAACCTAGATTTTGAGATCTCAAATCAGTTAGGTTGGGTTTCCACAATGATAATTCTTAATTTATAATCTTCAAACTCATTCCCCTCGATAACTTCTCAACTTTCTCTCGAGATAAACCTTTAGTAAGTGGATCCACTAGGTTTTCCTTCGATTTGACATAATCTATTGAAATTATATCATTTCAGAGTAGTTATCTTTATGAAATTGTGTTTTCGACGTATGTGTCGAGATTTACCATTATACATTATATTTTGGGATTTCCCAAAAGCCGATTGGCTATCACAATGTATGCTTATAATTGACACCGATTTTGGCTGGTTTCGAATATCCTCTAAGAAATTTTGAAGCCACTCCGCTTCTTTTGTAGGTTTGTCTAATGCTATGAACTCAGACTTCATAGTAGATCGTGTTGGAGTTGGTACTTGGAGCGCAATCCAAATGATGTATTGTACATTATATTTTATTATTTATTAATAAAATAATTACATTTTTATTTCACCTTGTTAATGGTAATTTATGTCATAATGCATATTAGATTGATATATAAATATGCTGAGAATGACATCGATCCTAGAATAGTCATGTAGTAATACTGGACACTGGGTGATCCGATATTGTAATAGTATTACTATTATAAACTATTCTTAAAGTAAAAATTCAAAGTCGTTAGTTTTGTAATACAGTCAAATTCTTATAACCTAGAAGACTAGCATATGTCGTATATTGGAATTGTAGTTCCAATGGTCTAACCCGATGTATCATGAGCAATGGAAGCTCGTATAGACATGTGGGTATTCATTGGAGCAAATACTGAATGACTCATATGTGATTCATAATAGTTGGAAGTATACACCACCGTCAATAGGAATCTCCTCGAGTTGAGTAGCATATGTGATCCTTTGACTAAAGGACAACATTGATTTTGTGTGATCCTCCACACTTTGATGCCATATATGTCGGAGACCTTTCATGGTCTGGCCTCTAGATGTTCGTTGGGTGTGGACCAATGCACTCGTTAATCAAGTGCGTATCAAGATAGGATTCGTCTGCCCGTATGTGTACCATAATTGGTTAAGATATCCATGTGAGTAAGTCACGATTCTTAATGCTTTGGCCAAAGCCAATCAACTAGGGTGGATTGTATATATCAGAAATAGTGTTATGATTAATTGTAACGAATTATGGGCATGTCAACAATATGAGATGTGCATCTTGAAAACTTGACAGTGTAATCTATGTTTCCTAAACACAACTTAGATAGCCTACGACGGAGGGATTGTTAAACATATGTGAAGAGTCTCATAATATGAGTGTACTCGTTGAGCACTTGGGTAGTCGATAATATTTGATAATAAATAATATTCGATATTATAATTATTAATTAAAATAATTAAGTGCTATTAGATAACATTAATTATTTACTTTGACCCAATTGGATTAATCAGATTAATCCAAAATCACACAAGGGCTTTGCTATAATTTTATAAATATCTCTACCATTAGAGTATATTTTGATAATTATAAAATATGTAATAATATGTGTATTTGGCTTGATTTAATTGGATTAAATCAATGTGGTAGACAATGAACTAATCAACTTGGTTAAACTTTGTCTAGATTTAATTGGATTAAATCAAAGTGGTAGATAAATGTGATTAGTCAACCTAATTATGTATATTTTGACAAATTAGATTAAGTCCGCTTAAAAATTGATTAAAAATTTTATTAAATTAAAAGTTGCATAAGTTTCACTATAAAAGGCAAGCTTGAGAAAGCTAAAACAATCAAGAATCAAAGATATTAACCTATGTAAAAATACGTGTTTAGGAAGCTTTGGAAGTTCTATACAATATTTCAATAAGGAGAAGAAAATTGGATATTGGAATCAAGCTTTCTAGCTTTGTAAGTTCTCTACATCATTTCAACAAGGAGAAGAAGACTGGATCTTAGAATCATGCTTACTAGGTAAGTTTGACCTTCTCTAAAATTATGTTTTCATTAGTGAGTTGTTTTCATTAATGAAGCATATAGTGGTGTATTATATATTGGATATATAATAACATAACTTGATGTTGAAATTAGGCTAATAAATTATGTATGGATGCTTTAGAAGCATAAACACAATATGGTAGTAATTGGGTCAAAATGTTCAAGTAGGACAAGAAACATAAAATTAGAGTTTTGAATTCTAGATGATAGCTTGGAGCTATGACTACCATTCTAGAATCACTTGACCACCTTTGAGTGACCTAGAATTGTTCACGAGTCACTTTATTATTGTAATGCTCGAAATTTCTTTGCTCAACTAAAGTAGTAAGTTGATGACTTAGATAAAAATTTCTCTGAGCATTAGCGAAAATGAGTAGAGATGACTTAGAGACCAATGAACCATATTCGATAATGGGCTTAGCGGCCCTAGTACTACTCTATTGGGCCCACGACAAAATAAAGGTCCAATTCTAGAATTAATGCTAACTATATTTTAACTAACCCATTTAAACCCAATTGTAGGACACAGAAATCGGCGACGCTGTCCCGGGCTCGCGGCCCGGTTGGGAGTACGAAATAGCCCACGGGGGGACTAAACTGGAGAACTAAAAAAATGGAGTCGCCACCCGGTGTGAACCGGGAAAATGATTTAAGGCCGCACTCACCCCTCGCAAGGGAAGACCTCAAACCATTGGGTTCAGAATGGTCCCTTACTTATGCCACTTGTAATGAACAGATTTGTGCAATAATTTAACCAAGTCTCATGCAACACGTACCAGGTAATTTAAGCAACATGCAAGTTTGCACACCCATAATCGTAAATGAAAGAAATGAAGGAAAATACATAATTCATGAACGTATTAAACAATAAAGTGCAATAATGTAACTAATGAAAACTATAAAGGCATTAATAATAAAAGTGAGCACACAATCTCATGAACATATCGAATAAATAAAAGCGGAAAATATAAATAAACAATAATGGTAAAGGCCTAAATATTAAAGAGAGCTAACTAAGCATAGGACGGGGAAAGGAATGACTAAGGGAACAACATGCATGAAACATGATGAAGGAATCTGTCCAGTGTGTGCGCGTTCGTGTAGCATTCGTAAACGCGTTCGAACGGTAAACAGAATGCAAGCGTTCGAGTAGCGTTTGATAACTGTAGGCATTGCATTTTTGCATGTGAAACCCGATGATGAGTCTCATTTGGAGGCACTACCTTTTAAGTCACGAAAGCCGCGGGAAACGGATATCGGAAGGGGAAATTCAGAATAAACAAGGTTCACTGTTTTCGTTCGTGCTGCGTTCGTGTATGCGTTCGAACGGCAAACAGATTGCGGGCGTTCGTGTCGCGTTCGAGGAAGCGTTCGAACGGTATCGATAATTCTGGTTTTGCTGCTAGCCTCACACCCCAGCCCATTTAGCTCCCCAAAGCCCATAAAACACATCCCAAATTAAATAAATAAATATTAATTTAAACATTAAACATTAAACATTAAATAAAATATTTAAACCTTTCACCAATTAAATAAAACATTTACCAAACTTAAACTAAAATCATGCCTAATTTAAAAAATTGAATATATTATATACTAAAACTAAAAAGAAGATATACCTAATTAAAATCAATCCTAACCAATTAAAGCCAATCATATATTTGACTTCCTAATCTAACAAGACATCTACCAATTTAAAATAGTTGACTTCTTAATTTAAAATATTTTGTCCCCCCTCAATCTTGTGTATACCATCTTAGGACTCCTAATTTGGAAACTAGATCTCTTCCTTGTGAGACAAGGGCAAACCCTAGCTCTCTTCTATATAAACATGCATTAACCTAGCCACACCATCTCTCCACTCTCTCTAATACACGCCCAAGACAAAAAAAACACTTCACATATACATAAAAAGAGAACAAGAGCCTCAATCCTCCACCATAACCGAATCCACTACAAGCAACAATCCTCCAAAGCCGAATCCACCACAAGCAACTACCCTCCATAGCCGAATCCAAAGCACCAACAACCACCATAGCCGAATCCAAAACAAACCAAACTCACCCTTAGCCGAATCCAGAACACCAAAATCCTTCAAAGTCGAGACCACCACAAGCAATAACCCTCCTTAGCCGAATCAAAACACTCCCCTCCTTCACCGAGAACACATCCCCCCATACAGCCCTTACAACCACTGAAACACCCCCTAATAAACACTCAAAAACAGCAGCCCAAATCCTCTTAAAACAGTCCCTAAAAACCTTAAAAACAGTAACATAAAAACTGCATTCATAATCTTAAAAATAATCACACACAACTGCACTAAGAACCCACACAAACTTGGAACAGTTCATTGAAACGTTAAAACAGGTGGCCTGAGCAGTGAGCAGCAAAACAGAGGCCGAACAGGAGCAGAACGGAGTTCGAACCGCAAGCAAAACAGCAAAGCAGTGAGCTAGGATGCTAAACCAGTGAACCGGAGAAGTTGAGGAGCTGTACCCTTCCGACGTCCGTGAAACGCAAGCTTGAAAGTTGGCTAAAAGGTTAGACCTGAGGGTATCTTTCACATTCGCTTTTGTACTATTTCTTAAATATTGCTTGTGTGATTGTCATGTTGCATGTTGTGACCTTTGAGTAAATGAATATGCATGAATTATGAGATGTAGTATGTTGTGGCTGTGGAATAAAATGAGAGACGTGTCAACTCTCGCGGTATATCGGATGGAAACCCGGACATAAATTTCATAGCCGATTCCGAATGGACGGTAATATGATCTGTACTCGGGACACAACTCCACGTACTGCTTGAGTAAATGGCACCCTCTTTTGTTTTGTGTTGCTTTTGTTTATTTTTCGTCACTTGAATTCTGTATGTTGTTTATTTATGCATGATTCAATCGAGCGCACGGGCTTAGTAAGTGGAATGAAAGATCCCCTAAGGGGAGGGGTTAAATCCCTTTACCACGATGCTTTGCCGCGCCGGTTGATGTGTGTTCGGTTGGATGCAAGATACGTTCAATCGGGCATACTTAGTTTGATATTATTGTCTTTATCTTTTTATGCATGGTTCAATCAAGCGCATGGGCTTAGTAAATGGAATGAAAGATCCCTTATGGGGAGGGGTTAAAACCCTTTACCACGATGCTTTGCCGCGCCGGTTGATGTGTGTTCGGATTGGATGTAAGATGTGTTCAATCGGGCACTTGGTTTTGACATGATTGGCTTTATTTTTGTATGTATGATGCGATCGAGCGCATGGGCTTAGTATGTTGGTCTAAAGGTCATCTCTTTGAGAGACCAAGAGCCCCAAAAGGCCACCTTTACGGCAGTACTTCACCGCGCCCCTTTATTTTGTTGTTTATGTATTGCGTTCCATTTCATGCATCAGGTCTGTTCCCGTTCGAACGCATTTACGAACGCAACTCGAACGCGCATACATTTTGCCTTATCATGCATCAGGTCTCATTTTCGTTCGAACGCGTTCACGAACGCCATACGAACGTGAGCATTCTGTTTCATTTCCGTTCGAACACGTTAACATACGCCATACGAACGTGAGCATTCTGTTTCATTTCCGTTGAACGCGTTATCAACAAACGCCATACGAACGCGAACCTTCTGTTTACCGTTCGAACGCGTTTAAGAACGCTACACGAACGCGAACACACTGAACTGAGACATATTCATCACATGCCATGTATAATTGTTTCTTAGGTGATTTTTTTATGGAACCCACACAATTCATTCTTATCTTTGTGCACATAATAATGAAAAGCATGTTTATTCCATTAGTTGCGTCATTTGCCTTAGTCTTGATTTAACGCATTACGATTCATATACCTATGCCATGATGACTTTGGAGTATTATTTCTTGTGATATATCGGATGGAAACCCAGACATAAATTCCGTAGCCGATTCCGAATGGACGGTAATGCGGTCTGTACTGGGATACAATTCCACGTATCACTTGGAAAAGTGCTCACATGTATGCTTGTGCGGTTATTATGTATGCTTGTGTTTTTCATGAATATGATATGCTGAATGAAGTTGTATGTTCGTTGTTACTTTGAGGTATTTTCAAGGCATGTGTTCTTAGATGTGAGATATATGTGAAATGTATGTATAAGTTTTATTTTGTACCCGTGAATTTAGAAGCATGATATTCTTAGGAAATAGTGTTACTTAAGCCTGATTAAATTATCATATAATCCTTTCATTACAAGTGGCATAAGTAAGGGACCATCCGAACCCACGGTTTGAGGTCTTCCCTTGCGAGGGGTGAGTGCGGCCTTAAATCTTTTTCCCGGTTCACACCGGGTGGCGACTCCATTATTCTCCGGTTTAGTCCCTCGTGGCTATTCCGTACTCCCGACCGGGCCGCGAGCCCGGGACAGCATGCGTCGCCCCAGATCCTGTGTTCCCATAGTCTTGCGACTCCACTGGGGATAGAGAATCGGCCCCGAAATATTGACTTGTGATGTTTGGATTTATGTTTTAATTGACCGTGTCTATAGTGGATAAAGTGAGGGTTTAATCAAAGTATTTTGAGGCTAGGTAATGGTTTGATGTCTTCCTTCATTCACTACCTTTCTAGAAGGAAAAGCTGTGAAGGCACCTAGATAGCCATCTACTCGTAGCCTATTGTGATGGACTAATTGGAGGACTCGTTGTTTATTCTTGACAACAAGCGATAAAGCCTAAGAGGCTTGGGTATTTAAGTGAGCCTCGCTCCACCTTCCCTCTGGGGATCTACAACGGGAAATCCATTTGACAGTCCGTCACACACCATAGCTCATTGGCACGTACCTTAGTGTATAAAAAAGGGTGCGCTCACTTGGTTGCTTGAACCCTTGAGTGGGGAGACCTAGTTGTGGGCCATCCTTCGCCGGTGAGAGCCTTTGTCTATACTCTTGCTAACCCACCCATAGACAGGGTTGGCTAAAGTAACAATTATTTCCTTGAATATGTGCTTGTGGACCATCCTCATTTGGATGCAGTTGGACTATTGTCAGAAATGCGGGCTTGCTGGGCCATTTAAACTGGGGCAAGTTCACACCTTATGACTATTAGGCCAAAAGCTTCTGAAATGTTGATAGGCCATTATTGTAGAAATTATTATGTCATGTTTGCATCATCTTTCTTCTATGCTTGTGTTTGGGAACATCGTTGTTTGGATCCATTTGGACCATTTATCATGGGATATGGGCTTGTTGGGCCATTTAAACTGGGACAAGAACGTATTTCATGACTATTGGGCCAAAGGCTTCTAAGTGATTGATGGGCCACTTTGTGATTGTGTTCGGAACGTTACCATTTGGGTTTAGTCGGGCACCTTGTCATGAGATGTGAACTCATTGGGCCATTTAAACTGGGATGGGTTCACTCCTATGACAATTAGCCCGAAAGATTCTAAAATGATAACGGGCCGATTTGCTTGAGAGTTATAATTGATTTAGTATGTTATATATGTTACATGCATCTCATGCACCTCATACATACATATATCATGTTAACACTATCTATGTCTCAAAAAGACATCATAGATACCGTTTGGGTTAGAGAAGGGACAAGACTCACTAAAAGAACAAGTATGAGTGAATCCGATAATGAGGTGTCCCGTATGGATCAGTTAGAGAACGGTCTCGCCAAGATCACTGAACAGTTGCAGGCTTTGACTACTGCTATGGCTGGTATAGCTGGGTCTCGTGCGGGGTTAATTCTGGGGATGTGAGGCAAGAGGAATCTCCGAACAGATTGGGGGATGATACCCCCGCTTTTGATGATGATATGGCAGAGTATGCAGCAGGCAGAGTATCTGGGTCTCAGGCAGAGTTACAGAAACTCCGGGATCAGGTTGAGTCGGTTACCCGCAAGATGAGGGTAAGAATGAGGATCTGCTGGATTATGACACACTGACTTTCGAGGAACAGTTGCCGGCACAGTTCAGATGCCTGATATGGCTAAGTTTAACGGGAATGGGGATCCAAGGGTGCATCTCCGACAGTTTGTATCAGTCATGAGTTCAGTTGGCCTGTCTCAGCGCCAAGTGCAGAAAATGTTTGGAATGTCGCTTGAAGGAGCTCTCGTGGTGTGGTACCACAGCTTGGAGAAGAAAGTAAAGGAAGATTGGAGGGAGTTAGCTGATGCTTTCCTGAAGCAGTATGTCACTGACCTAGAGATCGATCTGTCACTCCGCGATCTGGAGAATGTTAAGCAGAAATCGGATGAGAGTTTTAAGGAGTACGTGGACCGGTGGAGGGGTCAGTTGTCGAAAATGCAGACTAGGCCCTCAGAGAAGGACCAGATTAAAATGATCATCAAGGGCACCAAGCCCCCTCCATCTATGGGAAGCTGAGGAGGATGACCTCCATGATTACTGATTTTCGGCAGTTGAGGAAACTGTCATGGACATTGAGGAAGAAGAGGCCGAGAATAGAAAATTCTATGGTCTGAACAGAAGGCCATTGGGGGAACATCGGGAGCAAAGCCCGTTTCTGCTGAGATTGCCGCTATCCGGAACCGGAAGTTTTCTAACTTGGGAAGGCCCCTGTCAAAAGTGCTAGAGAAACTGAAGAGGCAAGGGCTTTTAAAGCCTTTAGAAGCCAAACCTATCCCAAACCCACCACCACCACATTTCAATCTCAACCTTTACTGTTATTTCCATCAGCAGAAGGGCCATGACACTGACAACTGTGCCCGACTGTGCCACGAGATCCAAGACCTCATTGACTCCAAAAAGATACCTGACCCCGAAACCGAACAACCAGACACAACAGAAACCCTTACCCAATTACCGAGCAGTACCCCCCCACCAATCTACATGATCAATTCTGGCCTCACGCCAGAAGACCTTGTCCTAAAATCCTTCCACCCTCAAGCCTTTTGCCTTGGAATCTGGGATAGTACTAGTGAAGATGAGGCAGAGCAGGGGAAAAGCTTTTGGCTTGATTTCTCTAGCAATGATGAGGAAGAAGTAAGGGGAATGACGGTAGCGGTCGCTTTTACAATGATATGGCGGAGAAGGGTAAGGGAGTTTTGACAGATGGTAGAGAAGTGGTTGAGACTGCAGAAAATACTGAGGGGGATATAGTGCTGAGGCAATTGAGGAAGACTAGAGCACAAGTGAGTATCTGGGAACTGTTATGTGCATCCCGAGAGCATAGACAGGCCATGGTTGAGGCCTTGAGCAAAATTGTGGTACCAGAAGACGCCAACCCTGCAATGTTTGTTGGGTCAGTTCAGAAAGAAGCTTTGCAGATATCTTTTTCTGAGGATGAACTCCCGCCGGAGGGGAGGAATCATAATAGGCCTTTATTTATCAGGGCCGAAGTGAGGGGCAAGAAAACTTCATGTGTAATGGTGGATGACGGTTCGTCCATCAATGTGTGCCCGTTGAAAATTCTGGCAAGATTAGGTATGAAAGCAACAGACTTGGACCCCTCCAGTATGACCATTAAGGCTTATGATGATAGTAAAAGGGGAGTTGAGGGTACCTTTGTGGCTATGGTCAAGGTAGGACCGATTGAAGATGAGGTTGAGTTCACAGTGCTGGACATCCCAGCCACTTTTGCCTTATTGTTGGGAAGGCATTAGTTTCACAAACTTGGGGGCGTGCTTTCCACTTTGCATCAGATGATCAAGTTCCCGTATGAGGGAGAAGTTGTTACTATCCGGGCTGAGGTAGATAATGCCGTGGCTGCCTTGGAGATACAACCTTTCACAAGGTTTCAGGTGTCATCTACTTTTGAGGAATGGGTGGATCCTAGGGTGGCTAGGATTATGGAGAAAATGAAGTTTGAACCGGGTGAAGGTTCAAAATTGCCAGATTTCAGAGGACAGACCACTCGGAAAGGTTTGGGGTATAAGTCTGATGAAGAAAACCAAAGGTCAAGAAAAAGGGCCTGAAACTGATGGAATGTTTTGTGAAAGCTTCAGGATATCAAGGGGAGCCTGAACCTGTGGAAGTTAATGGAATTGTGGTACCGGGATTTGAGATCTTCCAGGATTTTTTGGGTGAGAAACCGCTGGTTAAAGAAGCTGTGGAAGCAGAGAATTGGGAAGAAGAATTGATGAAGTTGGAAAGCCTGACTATGGGAGAGGACGAAAAGCCTGAGGAAGATCTGATTGCAGAGGAAGAAGTGTCTATAGATGATGAAGACATTTACCTTCCTGATTTGTTTGAATGTACTTCCGCATTATCCAATAATAAAGACATTTCTTTTGCTTACTTGCCTGAGTCATTTCCATTTGCTCTGCACGAATCAAGCATATTTGATATCAGTTCGGCCAGAACTACTGCATTTAACTTGGGTACACTTGAGAACCCTAAGGAAATTCTGATTGCAAGTGAAGTAACCTCCGAAGAGAGGGAGAAACTAGAAGAAGTGTTGGTCAGATATGCCAAAGTGTTTGCTTGGTCCTATGAGGACATGCCTGGGGTAGACAGAAACATTGCCCAACACACGATACCAACTTATCCGAATATTAGGCCAGTAAAACAGAAACTCCGACGGATGCGACCAGAATGGGCTGAGAAAGTCAGAGAGGAAGTTAAGAAACAGATAAATGTGGGGTTCTTGGAAGTAGTAAAATATCCCTAGTGGTTGGCTAATATAGTGCCGGTGCCGAAGAAAGATGGGAATGTCAGAATGTGTGTAGACTACAGAGATCTCAACAAAGCTTGCCCGAAAGATGATTTTCCTTTGCCGCATATAGATGTTCTGGTTGATAGCGCGGCTTTATCTGCTATGTATTCATTTGCAGACGGGTTTTCAGGTTACAATCAGGTTCTCATGGCCGAAGAAGATAAACACAAGACGGCATTTGTTACCGAGTGGGGTACTTATTGTTACAAGGTTATGCCGTTTGGGCTTAAGAATGCGGGGGCTACCTATCAGCGGATGGCCACCACACTTTTCCACGACTTAATGCACAAAGGGATTGAGGTGTATGTGGATGACATGATGGTGAAATCAGAGACAAGAGTTGGGCATATTGAAGCACTGGAAAGGTTCCTTCAGAGAGTTGATCGATATAACCTGCGGCTAAATCCCAAGAAATATGTATTTGGGGTGACATCAGGGAAATTGCTTGGTCACACAGTGGGAATGGGCGGAATAGAGGTAGGCTCCGAAAAGATCAAGGCAATCACAGAAATGCCTGCACCGAAGACAGAAAAAGAAGTCAGAGCATTCTTGGGAAAGATTCAGTACATCAGTCGGTTTATCGCCAAGTTGACATCAGTATGTGAGCCTATCTTCAAACTGTTGAGAAAAGATCAGCCAGTGAGATGGAATGAACGGTGTCAGACAGCCTTCGACAAGATCAGAGAGTACTTGGTAAAGCCTCCTGTATTGAAACCTCCGAGGCCGGGCAGACCTTTGATATTGTATTTGGCTATAGAATCAGAAGCACTGGGGGCAATGATGGTACAGGCAGATGAGACAGGGGTAGAACATGCAGTCTATTATCTGAGTAAGAAGATGCTCCCGTATGAGGCTCGGTATCAAGAAGTTGAGAAGATCTGTCTTGCAGTGGTATGGGCTTCCAGAAAATTGCGGCATTACTTCCAGTCATACAAGATCCAGGTAGTGGCAAAGGAGAATCCTCTGAAGTATCTTCATTCGGTGCCATCGCTAGTGGGAAAGTTGGGCAGATGGTTGGTATTGCTGACAGAGTTTGACATTGAATATCTTACCTCCAAAGTGATCAAAGGGCGAGCAGTAGCGGAGTTTCTGGCAATGCAACCTGTTGAGGGGGATCAGTATAAGTTTGAATTTCCAGATGAAGAGATCCAAGCAATAACAGTTCAGAGATGGAAGATGTATTTCGACGGAGCAGTGAATTACAAGGGAGCTGGAATTGGAATTGTGATAGTGACCCCCGAGGGAGAAACTTTGCCCATGGCCAAGAGGTTAACATTCAGAGTGACTAACAACATGGCCGAATATGAAGCCTGTGCTTTTGGGTTGACTGCATTGATAGCCTTGAAAGCCGAAAGTGTTGAGGTTTACGGAGATTCGATGTTGGTAGTCCAGCAGATGCGAGGAGAATGGGAATTGAAAGAAGAACGGTTGAAACCTTACCTTTTTCACCTCAGAAAGTTGGCGCAGGTTATCCCCGAGTGTAAGTTTCAGCACTTGCCGAGAGAAGAGAATCAGATGGCAGATGCATTGGCTACACTTGCAGCAACTTGGGAAAATCCAGAAAAGTTAGTGATGAGACCGTTGATACTGACAACAGCGAGCAGACCTGTTTATGAGATAGAAAGAATTCTGGGAGTGGAGGTCGACGATGGTAAACCTTGGTATTATGACATCCATAGGTATCTGGAATATGGTGAACTCCTGGAAGGGGCAGGCAGAAAAGACAGAATAGCCATTCAGAAGTTGGCTTCCCAGTATGTGATCTTAAAAGGGGAACTGTACAAAAGGCAAGCAAACGGCATTCAGTTGAAATGTTTGAGAAAAGAAGAAGCTCAGAAAGTGATGGAAGAGGTACATGCCGGGGTATGTGGTCCGCACATGAATGGGTTGAACTTGTCCCGCAAGATAGTGTGACAGGGGTTTTATTGGTCGACTATGGAGACAGACTGCACAAAGATGGTAAAGCACTGTCATGACTGTCAGATACATGGCAATCTGAGTCATCTGCCATATACAGAGTTGCACGGGCTGTCAGAGCCATGGCCGTTCTCAGCATGGGGGATTGACATGATCGGGGAAATTCGACCGAATGCATCTAATGGCCATCGCTTCATAGTAGTAGCAGTGGATTACTTCTCAAAATGGGTAGAAGCTGAGTCGTTCCGGAACGTTACAACAAAACAGATGGCCAAGTTCATAGCACGGAACCTCATTTGTCGGTATGGTATGCCGCACCACGTGGTCACGGACAATGGGGTACAGTTTCAAGGAGAGACAAAGGCAATGCTACAAAGGTACGTGATAGGCCATCATAAGTCATCACCTTACAGGCCACAAGCGAATGGGGCAGTTGAGGCAGCCAACAAGACTGTAAAGACAATTCTGGCTAAGATGACAGAGAACTGCAGGGATTGGGCTGAGAGACTACCGTATGCCTTGTGGGGGTACAGAACGTCAGTCAGAACAGTAACGGGTGCAACACCTTACTCTTTAGTGTACGGGATGGAAGCGGTACTGCAGGTGGAAATGGAAATACAGTCTATGAGGGTATTAGCAGAGACAGAGTTACCTGAGTCAGAATGGGCTGCACAGAGATTTGATCAGTTAGCACTTTTGGATGAGAAAAGGATAAGAGCCTTACATCACATGCAGTTATATCAGAAGAGACTGGCCCGGGCCTTCAACAAGAAAGTACGTCCCACAAAGATCAGAAATGGTGATTTGGTACTTAAGCAGTCGAGGCCGTCGACGACAGATCCAAGAGGGAAATTCAGGCCTAACTGGGAAGAACCTTACATCGTTCAGAAAGTCATGGGAAATGGAGTAGTGAAGTTGTCAGACCTCGAGGGAAATGAATTCACAGAACCAATCAATGTTGACAGGTTGAAGTTGTACTTTGCTTGAGAAGACTTGGTCGCCAGTGGAAGACCTAACCCAATGGAATAAGAAAACTCCTGCATACATGCATACACGTAACCTATATTGCATATTTTTATGTTTGTTCTGTTTTGTGTAAACAGGTGTTGAAGACAGAAAAGAGCGAGCAGTAAGCCAATCAGAGATAGTAAAAGCACAGTATTTGATCTGGGCAGTAATATGAAGATTGAGGTCCCAATGAAGTTAAGTTCCGGGTATGGGTCTCGGAGGGCAAAGTCCACATCACATCATATCAGCTTGGGGGCGAGGCCCATATCGGCTGAGGAGCGAGGCTCCACATCACATTATATCAGCTTAGGGGCGAAGCCCATATCGGATGAGGAGCGAGGCTCCACATTGTACCAGCTTGGGGGCGAGGCCCATATCGGTTGGGGAGCGAGGATCCACATCACATTATATCAGCTTGGGGGCGAAGCCCATATCGGCTGAGGAGCGAGGCTCCACATTGTACCAGCTTGGGGGCGAGGCCCATATCGGCTGGGGAGCGAGGCTCCACATCAGATTACATCAGCTTGGGGGCGAAGCCCATATCGGCTGAGGAGCGAGGCTCCACATTGTACCAGCTTGGGGGCGAGGCCCATATCGGCTGGGGAGCGAGGCTCCACATCACATTACATCAGCTTGGGGGCGAAGCCCATATCGGCTGAGGAGCGAGGCCCATATCAGCTGGGGAGCGAGGCTCCACATCACATCATGTCAGCTTGGGGGTGAAGCGCATATCGGCTGAGGAGCGAAGCTCCACATCACATCATTTTACAGGCGAGGCCCACATCATCAGCAATATCGAGATGTGTCTCAGGATCGAGGTCCACTGCAGTATCAGCTCAGCTCGAGACAGCTAGCTAGCCAGGTAAGTAAAAATGCATTGCATAGACTTTGATAGGACTGTCACTGTCACACACTGCACAAGCCCCATCAAAGTGGGGGCGACTGTAGGTTTTTGCATGTGAAACCCGATGATGAGTCTCAGTTGGAGGCACTACCTTTTAAGTCACGAAAGCCGCGGGAAACAGATATCGGAAAGGGAAATTCAGAATAAACAAGGTTCACTGTTTTCGTTCGTGCTGCGTTCGTGTATGCGTTCGAACGGCAAACAGATTGCGGGCGTTCGTGTCGCGTTCGAGGAAGCGTTCGAACGGTATCGGTAATTCTGGTTTTGCTGCTAGCCTCACACCCCAGCCCATTTAGCTCCCCAAAGCCCATAAAACACATCCCAAATTAAATAAATAAATATTAATTTAAACATTAAACATTAAATAAAATATTTAAACCTTTTACCAATTAAATAAAACTTTTACCAATTAAATTAAATATTTACCGCTCATGTTATGTCGCGACGCGCAAGTTTATCCTTGCGTCGTGACACGCCTATGTGGCACGCTCTGATTGACTGCTTTGATTCCATTATCTGTTGACATGGCATTTTGGATGATTAACTCAATAATTATGCTGATGTGACGATGATGTAGTGATGGCGTGGCGACATGTGGCGATGTTGATTATCGGCACCGTGTGGTTGTGACACGTGTCACAAGATTATTGGATGATGATGATATGGCTGACACATGGCACGCTAACTCAACATGTGACTGATATGGACGCCACATGGCTAACACATGGACGACACATAACGATGGCTATTTTCGACAGCATGTGATGATTACACGTGGCACGGCGCACGTTAGCATGATCGGCAGTGATGTTGACACGTGGTAGGCGCACGTTAGCAGATTCGGCACACGTTAGCATCCGGCGCATTTTAGAAAAATCACTCTGATTGGTCAACGTGTCTCGGTGCACGTTAGCAGAGGTACGGCGCACATTAGCAGAGGTACGACGCACGTTGCGCGTCACGATGTGCCAAATGACCATTTTGATCTTCTCAAAATATTCACAAAACTCAAGAATTTATACCAAACATTAGGTCAAATGAGTGGGAAATAGTGATATAATTACCACTCATCACTAGGTAAGTTTGATCTTCTCCCAAGCCATGTTTTTCATTAGTAAGTTATCATTAGTGAAACAAATATTGATCAATTATGTCTTGGATGCATAATAACATAGTTTGAAGTTGAAATTAGGCTGATGAATTGTGTATGGATGCTTTGGAAGCATAAACACAATATGCTTGTAATTGGGGTCAAATATGTTCATGTTGGATATGGAATGTTAAATTAGGGTTTGGAACTCTAGATTAAACGTAAAGCTATGTCTACCATTCTAGAATCACTTGATCATTTTGGAGTGACCTAGACTTATTCATGAGTCATTTCATAGTGGATTCTATTTTGGTTTATGTTTTTATTCAAACAAATATATATATATATATATATATATATAATATATATATATATGTATGTATTTAGAATACATGTATGTTTGTTGTATAATATATGTTGATGATGGTTTTGATGCTAAAATTGGATTTTAGGTGTATTGAAGTACTTGGAGAAAATTGGAAGTGTTTTGATTTGTATTCAAGGCAAAATAGCTCATTGCCAACATTTTACACAGGGTCGCATCGCGACACTGATCTCCAGCATCTCGACACTAAGCATTCAAACCTTCTAGTGTCTCGACGCTCACCCTTGCACGTCGAGATGTCGAGACACTGAGCTCTCACAGATTGCTCGTAGTTTGGGCATTGCGATGCCCAAGCCTGCGTGTCGCACCGCACCGAGAGCTGATGATCATGAGCATTGAAACTTCATTTTCTCCGTTCTGGAGTTACCGAACTCGGATTTAATCCTCGTTTTTCCCTATGGACTCATAAAGGAATATAGTATTTAAAAAAATGATTTAAAAATACACTCATGCTAGATATCCATGGGTTAGACCCATTTCCACTGCGCGGGCCACTGATATTACCCTAGGGTATCAGCGCAAGTCTTAACCACACATCATATGTTGCATATTTGACACGTAATTGAATCTACACCTCTGTATTTTTAATTTAATTATGCATAAGTCATATTGGATAAGCATTACATGTTTTAAATTAAAATTTTTTATTTTGACCGAAACATGTAAATAACTTGATTGTTATAAATCTCCCATGATTATGTGATTATTTTATTTTAAGTATATTATTAATAATAGCATTATAGGATGGTTCGTCTTGTCAATACGAAGATGAATGAGTTCTTACTACTTATGCCCAAGACCGTCGATAGTGTGAGGGTATAAGTGCTCAGAATTTAGGTCGCTTTGGTAAAACATTAGATGTAGTGTGATGAGTTTGTTAGAGTTTGTGCTTGGAGCGCCAATCTCAATAATATATATAATACATTATATTTTATTATTTATTAATAAAATAACTACATTTTCATTTCAAACCTTATTAATGATACTTTCATTATGCATATTAGATTGATATATAAATATGCTAAGAATGACATCGACCTTAGAATAGTCATGTAGTATTACTAGACATTAGGTGGTCCAAAATTTGGATAAGTATTATAAACTATTCTTAAATTGTGTGTGTGTGTGTGTGTGTGTGTGTGTATATATATATATTCCTAGTTGTTTGTGTTGGAATATGGTCGAATTCTTATAACCTAGAAGACTAGCACATATCGTATATTAGAATTGGAGTTCAAATGGTTTAACCCAATGTACCATGAGCTTTGAAAGCTCGTATAGACATGTGGGTATTGGTTGGAGCGAATACTGAATGACTCACAAGTGATTCCTAATAGTTGGAAGTATACACCACCGACAATAGGAATCTCCTTGATTCGAGTAGCATATGTGATCCTTTGACTATAGGATATCATTGATTTTATGTGAGATCCTCCACACTTTGATGCCATGTATGTCAGAAACCTTTTTATGGTCTGGCCTCTAGATGTTCGTTGGGTGTGGACCGATGCACTCGTTAATCAAGTGTGAATCAAGATAGGATCTGTCGGCCCGTATGTGTACCATAAGAGGTTTAGGTATCCATGTAAGTAAGTCACGATTCATAAAGACTTTGGCCAAAGTCGATCACTTATGGTGGATCATATCAGTTGTAAAGAATCGTGGACATGTCGACATGAGATGTGCGTCTCCTAAACTTGATGATGTATTCTATATCCCACCTAAAAGTTGATTAAAAATTGCCTAAGTTTTTCTATAAATAACAAGTTTAGGAAGGTTTTAATTAAGCTTAAGCAAAGCAAATGATCTTGAGAATGCTAAGATAAATACAAGTAATTCTTGGAGAAATTATCCAAAGTTAGAGAAGTGTTTAGAGATGCTTTGGAAAATCTCTACAACATTTCATCTAGGAGAAATCAAGATTGAATCTTGGAGTGAAGCTTGCTTGTATTAGAATCAAGTTTGGATCTTGGAATGAAGCTTGCTAAACCTTGGAAGTTCTCCAACAATTTCAACAAGGAGAATGAGATTGGATCTTTGTATCAAGCTTACTAGGTAATGTTTGATCTTCTTCTAAGCTATGTTCTTCATTAATGAGTTTTCATTAGTGAGACATATAGTGATGAATTATGTATTGGATGCATAATTACATAACTTAATGTTCATTTCTGAAATTTCCTTAGTGATTTTCTTCTCCTTAGTGATATTGGTTTCATTTTTCTTCTTTTTACCCTTCTCTTGAGTCTTCTTGTTCCTGCAATCCTTAGCCATATGACCACCATCACCGCAGACATAATATTTCCCCGTAAATCTCTTGTTATTCCCTGGAGAAGAACCCATCTCTTGATTCTTTCTCTTCTTGCTACTGTTTTCACCCTCAACGATGTTGGCCTTAGACTCCATAGTCTTGTAGTTGTCTTTTTTCTCAGACCTTCGGTTTTCCTCTTCAATTCTCAATCGAGCACTCAAACCTTCAAGACTTAGTTTTTTTTTTTTTTTTTTTTAGAACTTCTAATGTCTTTCCACAATGGTGGCAATTTCTCAATATTTAAGGCAATTGGAATGTCTTGCAAGGTTTCATTCATTCATTCATCTAGAATCTCATGGATAATCAGCTGTACTTCTTTTAATTGATACATAATTATCCTTGTATATATCATTTTATAGTCAATGAATATACCCACAATAAACTTCTTTTGTCTGGCATCCCTAGTCTTATATTTCTTCTTTAGATACTCTCATAAAACCTCTGCCGACACCAAGTCTTGTTACATATTATAGAGAGTGTTGTCAATACCACCCAACAACCAGTTTTTACACAAAAAATACCTTGTGTCCATGCCTCTACAACTGATGCTCTTGCTATTGATGGAGTTGGTGCTTGGAGTGCCAATCTGATTTGTACATTTTATTATTTATTAATAAAATAACTATATTTTTCATTTCATATCTTATAGATATGCTAAGAATGACATCGACCTTAGAATAGTCTTGACACTATGTGTAAACTATTCTTAAAGTAAATATTCCTAGTCATTGGCTTTGGAATACGGTCGAATTCCTATAACCTAGAAGACTAGCACATATCGTATATTGGAATTGGAGTTCCAATGGTTTAACGCGATATACCATGAGTTTTGGAAACTCGTATAAACATGTGGTTATTCGTTGGGGCGAATACTGAATGACTCACAAGTGATTCCTAATAGTTGGAAGTATACACCACCGTCAATGGGAATCTCCTCGAGTCGAGTAGCATATGTAATCCTTTGACTATAAGATAACATTGATTTTCTGTGAGATCCTCCACACTTTGATGCCATGCATGTCAGAAACCTTTCATGGTCTTGCCTCTAGATGTTCGTTGGGTGTGGACCGATGCACTCAGTAATCAAGTGCGAATGAAGATAGGATTCGTCGGCCCAGATGTGTACCATAAGGGGTTTAGGTATCCATGTGAGTTAAGTCATGATTCTTAAAGACTTTGGCCAAAACCGATCACCTAGGGTGGATCATATCAGTTGTAAAGAATCGTGGACATGACGACATGAGATGTGCACCTTGGAAACTTGACGGTGTATTCTATATTTCCTAAGCACAACTCGGATAGCCTACGATAGAGGGATTGTTAAACATATGTGATGACCTTGACTTGTATAGTTCAGAGAGGTCGTTCGTGTTCTTCGCGAATTCACAGGTGGCCGAATTGCGTACATATTAGCTAGGCTTATATGACGAATGTGTCTGAACTTAGAGAGTCCAAATATGAAGTGTACTCGTTGAGCACTTGGGTAGCCGATTAATTTTGATAAAAGATAATATTCGATATTATAATTATCAACTAAGATAATCAAGTGTTATTGGATAACATTGATTATTTACTTTGACTTAATTGGATTAATTCAATAATTACACAAGGGCTTAATTGTAAAATCATAATTATCTATACCATTTGAGGATATTATGGTAATTGTATTTATGTAATAATATGTGGTTTTGGCTTGATTTAATTGGTTTAAATCAAGGTGGCAAATATTAAACTAATCCATTTCCTAATCCTTGACTTGATTTAATTGGATTAAATTAAAGTGGGAGACAGTGAAGATTAGTCACACCTAATTATACATATTTGGACAAATTAGATTAAGTCCACTTAAAATTTGATTACAACTTTTAGTAATTAAAAATTACCTAAGTTTTGCTATAAATAGCAAGTTTTAGGAAGGTTTTAATTACAAGTTCAAATACAAGTAAATTCTTAGAGAAATTAGCCTAAGTTAGAGAAGTGTTTAGAGAAACTTGTGAGGTCTCTAAAATATTTCAATTAGGAGAAATCAAGATTAGATCTTGAAGTGAAGCTTGCTAGCATTGGAAATCAAGGTTGGATCTTCAAGTCAAGCTTTCACTCATTGGAGGTTCTTCGACGATTTCAACAAAGGAGAGGTAGATTGGATCTTGCATGAAGCGTACTAGGTAATGATTGATCTTCTCCTAAGCTATGTTTATTTGTGTATTAGATGCATGCTCACATAGCTTAATGTTAAAATAAGGTTAATCAATTGTGTTAGAATACTTTATAAGTATAAACATAACATGCTTGTAATTAGGTCAAAGATGTTCATGTTGGACATGAAACAATTAATAAGAGTTTGGAACTCTAGATTAAAGCTTAGAGTTATGGCTACCATTCTAGAATCACTTGACCACCTTTGGATGACCTAGAATTGTTCACGAGACATTTCTTATTGGGATTCTAATATGGTTTGTGTAATGGATTCAAAATTTACGCAAATGCGTATTTAGAAGAAATTTATGTTTTTTGTAAAAAAATTTGATATTTTGGAAAACTTGATTTTTATTCTATAACATGTGTTAATGTTGGTTTTGAAATTAAAAATTAATTTTGTGTGTTTTTGAAGTGTTTAGGGAAGACCAGAAAAAATTAGGGTAAAAGTCTCTAATAGCATCAGCTCTCTGGAAAACAAAAAAAAAATTAATGTGACAGACCTGGGTGCTATAGTGCGCGCGCACACTGTAGCGCGTGTAGTGCACGCACGTCATGCACATGACGTGCGCCGATTTTGTTTTCCCTCGTTTTGGAGCTTCCGGACTCCGATTCAGTCCCGGTTTTTTCCTATACACTCGTAATGGAATATAGTATTTCATTAAATAATTTAAAATTACACCCAAACTTGATATCCATGGGTAGACCCATTTCCGCTGCCCGAGGCACCGATCCGACCCTAAGGGGTTCCACAACTGCCCCAACAGAATGGTATCAGCAGCAAAGGCTTAACCACACAACACATATTTTTGAATCTATGCCATAGTAATTTTAATTTAATTATGCATAAGACATATTGGATATGTATTGCATGTTTTAAATTAAAACTTTGACCTAATTAAGTTAATGACTTGATTGTCATAAATCTCCCGTGATTAGGTGATTACTTTAATTAAGTAATAGTATTAATAATGTTGGAGCAAGATCGGATGGTCCGTCTTATTAATACAGAGATGAATGAGTTTTTACTACTTATATCCAATATCATCATTAGTGTGAGGGTATAAGTGCTCGGAACTTAGGTCACTTCGGTAAAACATTAGATGTAGTGTGATGAGTTAACGTAGTCACCCAATATCGTCATTAGTGTGAGAGTGTACATACGAAGCTCATTAGTGCACATTGACAAGTACACACCTAGAACACGTCTTAATTCAATATCGTCATTAGTGTGAGGATAAGAAACGGTTCAGGACCAAACTAGGAGTCACATGAAGTGATTGACCTTGGAGGTCTACCTAATGAGTTTACAAATGCCAATATCGTCATTAGTGTGAGGCTGGAGTAAATGTCATGGGATCCACTTCCCGCTATGAAATTTTGATAGTCAAATTTCTATTTTTCCGTTAAGGGAGATTACGGAATTACGTAAAGTATTGGGATGGCACTAATAGATTTAAAATTCCTTTATCAATTAGTGTTATCACTTTTGAAATGAAAATTGTTCTGCTACTACTCAAAAATATTATCTTGTAGATGGCTGCCACTAATCCATTGATGAAACTTTTGGATTCATATAAGCTAAAAGGAGCTGAGAACTATTTAGAATGGGAAATGAACATATGCCTTGTCTTGGAGTATGAAAAGTTGACTTATGTCACTATCAATCAACTGCATGTTGATATCGATCCTGACTCCACTCCAGAATAGCGAGAAACTTTTGATAGATGGAAGGATAATAACTTGAAGGTGAAATCCTACATCTTGGGATCAATGGTTCCAGATTTGCTGAGACAGTACACTGAAGTACCGGATGCTTGGAGCATCATGCGAACACTCAAAGAGTTGTTCGAGGTAAATCAAGATATGGAACTTTATCGAAGGTCTAAGGAATTGTTCCGTGTTGAACTCAAGGAGGGAAGAGCTGTCAACGCTCATATTTTGAACATGATAGACCACATTCAATATCTGGAATGACAAGGTATTGTGTTTGATGAACGGCTGGGCCGTAATTTGATTCTTTCTTCTTTGTTTGATTCTTATGCTGCCTTTGTATTAAATTTTCATATGCATTCGATGCAAGCCACATACGAAGAACTTCATAACATGCTACGCACGGTGGAGCAAGATTTGAAAAAAAGGCAACCCCACACTGTATCTCCATGGTGGAGCTGGTTCTTCAAAGACTTCTGTGAAGTCAAAGAAAATAAAGATAGGGAAGAAGAAGATATCAAAGAAAAACTCCAAGAAGCGCAAAGGTGCAAAACCGATAGTAGCTCGTGACCAAAGTCTACAATGCAAGAAGTCTGGATACTAGAAGAATGATTGTCCAGAGCTTAAAGGAAAAGCAGAACCCTCATGCACGCTTTGTATTTTTCCAATTATTGACATCTCATTAGCCTTAGATGCAAATAGTGGATGGTGTTAGACACTGGCAGTCCTACTCATATTTGCAATTCCCTGCAGGAAATGAGGGTTAAAAGAAGGCTAAATAAAGGGGAGATCCAGCTTGGAGTTGGCAATGGCGAGACATTGGATGTCAATGCCATAGGAACAGTTGTTCTAGATCTCCCAAATGGATATAAATTAGATTTGCATGACTGTTATTATGTTCCCTCACTTATCAGACAAATAATATCGCTGCCAATATTAGATAAAGAGGGATATAAAATAAAAATTAAGGATAAAACTTTATGTTTGTATGATAAAGATAATATTTTGAAATGTGAATTTTCTTTATCAAACGGTCACTATGTTTTGGAAACATGTAGAGATGTCTTTAATATAGAGAAAAATACAAGTAGGAAGTCTGAACTAAATAATACTGAATTATGGCATATGAGATTGGGCCACATAGGTGTTAGACGTCTATCCAAATTGGTAAATGATGGTTTGATTGAAATATTACCTTAGATCATTCTCCGATTTGTGAGTCATGTATCCAAGGAAAGATGACAAATGCCCCATTTCAATGTGTTGGACATCGTACTGGAGATTTACAGGATCTAATACACAGTGATGTGTGTGGTCTATTAAATCATGTCGCTCATGATGGTTCCACATACTTTGTGACTTTTACAGATGACAAGTCTAGATATGGATATGTCTACCTGATGAAACATAAGTCGGAAACATTTGACAAGTTTAAAATATTCTGAAACGAAGTAGAAAAACAAACCAGTAAATTCATCAAATGTCTTAGATCAGATCGAGGTGGTGAATACATGAGTGAAGAATTCAGAAATTATTTAAGGGAGAATGGAATTCTCACCCAATATAGCCCACCAGGAACACCTCAACACAATGGAGTGTCTGAGCGTAGAAATCATACTTTATTGGATATGGTATGAATGATGATGAGCTATACAGATCTTCCTTATTACCTTTGGGGTTATGCTTTACTTACTGCTGCCTACATACTTAATAAGGTTCCATCGAAAGTTGTTTCTATGACCATCTATCAGATATGGTTCTGTAGAAATCCAAGTCTTAAGCATTTAAAGATTTGGGGTTGTCCTGCATACGTTAGAATTGCACAGCGGGATAAACTAGTACCCATAGGGTATAAATATAGGTTCATTGGATATCCTGATAATTCCATGGGATATCAATTCTACGATTCTGAGCAACGAAATGTATTTGTTGTTCGCTTTGTAACTTTTCTTGAAAAGAAATTTTCTGAGAGAAAGTGGGAATTGTAGAGAGATTAAACTTGATGAGTTTGATCCCAACATTAAGGAACCTAAGATGGAACCAGAGATCCAATTAGACGAAGGATCTGTTAGGGTTGGTGCTCCGAGTGCCAATCTGGATCGTATTTATGTCCGATTCACAAATACGAGCGATTTAATTTTCCATAATATAACTAATTTAATGGTAGCACCCTTGTCTTTTACACACAGATTCAGTCTAATTACAATTAGATATCTGATTCCGATTAGATCGAAACTGAATCTGGTTCAGTGATACGTGTATATTAGACAAAGACCTTAGGATTTACAGTATAGTGCACAGTTACAACGTAATTTATAATTGACATTGGGAAGCGCACTATTAGTTGTATATCCTTAAATAAAGTTCATAGTCAAGATTTATTGACACGAGTCGGTTAGTAAAATCCACTGAGACCAGTATATGTCGTATATCGTGACTTAGTCCGATGGTTTATCCCAGTGAACAATGAGTCTTGGGAGACTCGTATAGACATGTAGGTGTTTATTTGATAAGATACTTAACGACTCACCGAAGGTTTCCTAATAGATGGTACACCAACGTCAATAGGAACCTTCTCGAGTTGAGCGAGCATAGTGGTCATTTGACTTGAGATACAACTATGGATATATGATCTATCCTCCACACTTTGATGGCAGTCACGTCAACGATCTAGTCATGATCAGACCTCCGCCTGTTCGTTGGGTGTGGACTGATACTCATGATATCTTGTGCGTATCAAGACAGGATTCGTCAGTCTTGTGTACAGGGCATAGGCATCCAGCACGTGTTTACGATCTAGTAAATCCATGGCCGTGGTATAACATCAGAAACTAGTTCTGAGTGTTATTTTAAGATCGTAAAGGAAAAGTCGATTGTATTATACCGAACGGGTTTGACGTTTTCATCTATACCTCAGGTATAATACGGATAGCCTGTGACAGAGGGATTATGCGTATGCAGTGACCTCAGCTTGCATAATTTAGCGAGATTATCTGTGGTCGTCATAATCCATGAGTGGGTGGATTATGGACACGAAATTAGATTTCGTGATGGATAAACCTAAACTTAGAGAGTCCCACAATATGAAGTGTACTCGTTGGGTACTTGG